>VZTL01071878.1:0-37469 GCA_013400535.1 Scopus umbretta | reverse complement strand
CCCCCCCCTTTTTCAGTCCCTGTGACTTGATGCTCTTGACAGTTACCTTGTAGCTGCCTCTCCAAAGCTAGCCCTGCTCTGCTAATGATACTGAAGCCAGAAAGACGCACTTTTGCAGTCTAGGCATCAGGTGCTGCTTGGTTTTGGTGGTGCCTTGTGATAATATGAGTGCTTGTGACTTGTGAAGGCTGAAGTGGAGCAAGGACTTTTGTTCTGCTCAATGTGTAGGCAATGGTGTGCTGTGATGCTTTGCATCATGTCTTAGTGTACAGTGATACAAGAAACCATTAAACACTGCTATTCCTTTAATCTTGTGTTTTACCTTAGTCCAGACTGGCTTGTTTTGCAAACTGGTACTGCAGATGCCCCATCATACCCCTCCCTGTCCACCTCCCCCTCTCAAGCTCCAAATCAATGTCCATAGACAAAATGGGGCAAAGGACTGGAGCAGGAAAAGGATCCTGGGGCTGCACCTTGCTGCCCAGTCAGCTCTGCCTTGGGCAGCCCTTCCTCTCCCAGTCTTGTATCCAGGCTGCACAGCTGCTACTTCCCCCTCTCTTCCTCTCCAGCCACAGTCTGGGGCACTGAGAAGAATGGCAGTCAAAACATGGTTTGGGTTTTTTTTCCCAGATGTTACATGTGATCAGTGCTGTTTCGGTATTTTCTGCCTCATTTCAAGATGAACATCTCAGCAATTTCAGCTGAACTCCCTGAAGACTCATTGTGAGAATGAAAATTCAGCAGCATTTGCTCTAGGGAGCATGTGTCTTTGGGAAATATAAACTAAGCACACAGTCATGCTGCCCTGCAAAGTAAACTTCCCAGGCAGAACTTTAATTTCAAGCACTGCATTTTTTTTTTTTTGTTTGGCCAAATTGCAGGTGAACTGAGTCTGCCACCAGCACAAAAAATGACATATAGAGTAGAACTGTTGAAGACTGAAAGCTATTTATTTTCTACATATTTAAAGTTTAAAAAAGATTCTCTAGAGGAAATTGCAGATGAAGTCAGCAGAAGAGTGGCCATATACTGAACTTGGTGAAGCTCAGCTGGTGAAAGGATCTGGCCTAACTGCCTCTTTAGCAGAAAGGAGCACTTGTCCAACCCTACCCAGGAAAAAATAAGTACAACAAACTCCCCTCCTGTTTTACTCCTACAATTCTGACTCCAGGTTTAATTTTCTCTCCCTCACTAGCTGTGCTCTAGAAAGCATGAAGCTTGTAATCACATCTTTATTAACAGCTCAGTGAAAGTAATAAAATAATCTGTTTTATTCAGCACTTGCCTTCTCTTTTTAGCATTTCCTTGTAAATGAGATGAGATGAATAAGACACTAAACAGTAAGCACTGGACGCTCATGATAATTTGTCAGAAATGTTCTCATACTTTCTACAGCACTTATTCACAGAAAGACAATGTGGTTGCTACCAGTGCAGCTGTGTTCACACTGCGTAGGAGCCTGGCCAGATTCACCAGCAGTCTCAGGCAGCTCCATCCAACAGATCATTGCCTGTGTTGAGCAGTGGAGAAGAGCACAGTTTTAGATAGTGTTTGTTTCTCTCTCTTTCTACAGACCAAAATGGTTATGTCAGCCCTTGCTTCCCTCCTCCTCTTTCTCCTTCCCCTGGAGTTATTTATCATAACTTGCAAAAACTACCGTAAGCCAAATGATCTCTGTGAAATGCTTGATCTGCAAAGGGATCTGCAGTGTGGCTGCTACAGGAGAGAGGTAAACACTTTCTTTGCCTGTTGTAATAACATATTAGGGAGGAAAACTGCATACATTGATTCCTGATTTCCCAGAGTATAACTCCAGTTTTCATTGTCACTGTGTTAGGAAACAGAATAGGTCTGTCTGCAATATCAAATATGGCAAGTCAGTTTTCCCTCTGAAAAGCAGATGGACTATGCAATATTTAGCCACCATTCCACAATTATCCAGTGACTCACCCTAAATCTGGATGACCAGTTCCTCAGTCATCTGCAGAGATATATATCTTAAATTTCTATTGCAAGAAGTGTTTTTGTTTGTTCCAAAGAGTCAGGATGCTATGGTTATGTGCCTATTGCATATCACATTTAGAGAGCTTTTATGCGTTGTCAGCTGTCAATACTGAAATTACACTGAACTCTGTGGTTTAGTGTTTATCATATGCATAAGTCAATTCTCAGAGTTGATATCTTTAGGGGTATATGTAACTTCTGTATGGGGCCAAGGGGTGCAAGGCTAGTAATGAGTCCTTCCAGTGGAGCATACAGCACTATGGATGGCATTATGTATGTCATATGGAGCGTATGATGAGTTTCTGAGTTCCTGAGTACTAATCATGGGCTCAAGGACCAATCTTTTTCTTATTATCACTTCTTTACATTAGGAATATTTACTGAAGCCAAATAAGTTGCCTCAAGCTCATATCAATGAAAATAAAATTGGAATATTGAGCATGGTACTGAGTCTTTCTCATCACGTTACATGGATACATAATGGAATAAATTTTTGGGTTGAATTATTTTGCCAAGCTGTGCATGCACTCTCAATCCAGTGAGGCTCACTGTAGGGAAGACTGTGCTGGTTAAATGTCAGCTACATCAACCAGTGCTGAGGTGGTACCTACTGTCCCTGACTGAGGTGGGGTAGCAGCACCCATGAAATACATTACACCAGCTCAGGAGAGGAGCTACATCTGTTAAGTTTCCAACACTTGCCACTCAGTTTTGTTCCCACATCAAAAAAATGGTACTGAAGCAAGAATCAGGAATTTGGTCTTGGATTTGTTCAGTAGAAAAGATCAAGTGTAATAATAATCTGTTTCTTGAGGAACATTTAGCAGAGAAACTACAGCAGACATGAGTGAAAGGGTACAAGTTAGGAGATATATTTCTAATTGTTACAGATGAAGTTTAAAGAGTTGTCAGGGAGAACCCAACTTGCTTCTAATAGCAGACTTACAGGTAATTTAAAATATTTCATAGCTATTTTGGGCCTCAGCAACAAAAATATATCTGGGGGGGTTAGGAGTAAATTTAGTATATCATATTTATGATAATATTTGCTCTCTCGAAAGAGATGTACCTCATGACTAACAGCCTCTATGACTGCAGGTTGCGAAGCTGCCTGCCATTAGCCATCAGATGAAAGGTATGGAAGCTGCTTATGCAAGGATATAAAATGTTTTTTCTCACACACAGAGCACAGGGAGATCTGGAAAACCATGACAGAGTGACTGTGAAGGAGCTCAATCTGTTTCCATCTCATTAAAAAATATTTCATCTCCTTATTTGTTTATAGGTTACCCATTTATCCAATTATGCTAACACTGGATTTGTCTGGGCTTTTCATAGTGAATCTCCTATTTGATTCCTTACTTCTGCATCCTTAGTTTAAGGCACGTACATTAATGGAGAACCTGTTTCCTAACAGACTGTACTTTCACACTGTTTTGCTCTTGTTTCAGTGTTCTCCAAACATGGAATAAATACTTTGAAAAAAGCGTCAACTACAGGTTTGACAAAGGTCCTCATGATCCTGGGACAGTGGGTGCACCTTGCTGATACTGCAGCTAGGGATTTCCATGGGAAGGAAAAGAAGGTGCTCATATACAGGTGTTTGGACTTAGGTATCTTCCAAGGGCAGGGTCAGTCATCACACAGTGTAGCCATAGGTAGTACAATAAGGTTCAAAAGCTGAACCACAGCACGAATGAAATATATGACCAAACCCTCCCATTTTGTGTACAAAAAGAAGTGTTTGCAAGACAGGCAGTTTTTCAGGGTGCAATAGCCTCTGCTTCTGCATCCTCAGAGGTGTCAGCAGAGGTGCACGTCTGCGCCTGGGCAAGGAATTAGACGTGTGAGGGCTCACGTCTCCAAATGTGTCATCCACAGTAAGCTTGTGTTCAGTGATGGGAACATGAACAGATGACTTCTGTGCTCAGTTTGCATTTGATTTGCGATGGGATTTCCCCCAGCTCTGGCTTCTAAATGGAAGCATAGTGCCTCTCTTGCTGGCTCAGCCTCCTAGTCTCTTCAGCTCACCATGCTGAGTCTGATCAGCATCAGGTGCTTCAGAGGGAGATGCATAAAACTCCACAGTTAGCAAATTTATCACATGGGGTAGTTTCTTAATCTCAAATAGCTGGAGATTAAATACTGACAGATAACGTCGTAGTACCTTAACAATGTGCTGCTTAGCTTTAGCTGTTATAACTCTGGTTGTTTTTGTTAACTTTCTGAGCATCCAAGCCATCTTTCCTGTGACATCAGATGACACCAGTAAGACGTATTGCAACAAAACCCAGTGCCTTTTTTCAGTGTTGAGATGGTAATTTTCCCTATTCTCCTTTTGCTGTGAGCATCAGGAAGAAAAAGCTTGCTCTTGCAGTCTGTCTACACTGCAGTGGAAAATCTGAACTCTTCTCCCTTAATTCCAGGTAGGATAAAACTTTTGCTGATGGGGCAGTGTGGGTTTCCAATACTTATTTGACTGCTACTGCTGAGACCAACAGACGGTGCTAGCACAGAGCTCCATTCTGGAAAGAAGACCTCTCTTTCCTTTCATGGGGAACAATTTTCTGCTTTATTGCTTATTTTTATTTACCACACTTTTAGCTGTTAAGTAACAATAATGTATTAGTACAGTACTTTGGATTTTATGATGAAAATGAACATTAGTCATATTTTCTTCCTCAAATATAAACAGACTCAGGCACATAGATGAAATGTGTTTAGTTTCAGCTCACTCCAGAAAGCTAATGAAAATGGTAAGGAACCTGTACCAGTTTACAACCAGGTGGAGTGATTTAGTTCATGTCTTTTTTTGTTTTGGTTTGTTTGTTTGTTTGTGGTTATTTTTTTGTTTGGTTTTTGGGTTTTTTTACTATTTGTTGGATCATAGCTTGTCCTATTACAATGGAATGAAGTGGCAAATGTTTTCCTAAAATAAGATCTTCACTCTGGTTTTAGGTAATAACGAGCATGTACTTTGGGGCAGTGATTTAATAAGTTCTATCTCTCATCTTTCATATGCAGTAGGAACATAACATGTATTTTTGATGGAAATACGACTGTGACCACAGTCTGTATTTGTATCATGTCACCTAGGAGGTGTAATTGTGGATTGGCAGCCTAGCATGCTGGATGCTGTAGAAATGCGGAGCAGAAGAAATGTTCCGTGTCTCACAGAGTTTACAGTCTAGGTGTTGCACAAGAGATGGTGGATAGATATAAAGAGAAAGGTGGGAGCTTGTGGAAAGCCAGGACAGTGTTGCCAAGCACAATGGGCAGCCTGGCACACTGCTGTGATCTACCAAGGTCAGTCAGAAACTTCTCTGGTGCAACTAATGAAGTCATGGGATTGGAAGGTTTTGTGAATAAAGTCTTTGAAACTGGTTTTGGTGGGTAGTTAAAAAAGATCCTATGGGGATGTGTTATCTGATCTCGCTGCAAGGTCTGTAGGGTAGAAGTTCTGTAGGTATGACATTTTCTTTTTCCAAGTTCTGTCCCTTTTCAAAAAGTAAGAACTTTGCCCTGGGCAGAGTAAGCTGTTGCTGATCAAAACTAGAGTTTATATGAGAAATGTATTTGTACTTATAAACAAAATTTTGTATTCTGATACTTGCATACCAAAAAGAACAATGCTGAAACTAGAAATGCAACAAAATGCTTGGCAAAGTCTTCACAAAATCTTAGTTTGTCCATTAAAATCTGAAACTGTAGTAAAACTTAAATTAAAAAAAAATCACCATTTCTGCATTTTTTATACTGCATTATTTTTTTACTACTGAGAATTGGCAGTAGTAATTCACTTCTGTCGTTTCTCAGTTTTTAATCTCTTGGGCCTTGTTAATGGATTTTGGTCTAAGCAAAAGAATCAAAGTAGATGTATATTAAGTTGCAACAGACATTTCAGCATAGTGATCATACGTCAGTTATCTGTCGAAAGGGTAAATTATACTTGCTCTCCTTTCCTTTGCTCCCTCTTTTGGCCTGGGATACTCACTATCAGAGTAGCTTGCATTTGTTCTCAGTGCTACTGTTTTGAACAGAATTGCTGACTTCCACCTTGGACCCCAGGGTTAGACTGTCTCCTTGCTTGCAGGACTCACAGCTAATGTGTAGGCAAAAAACACTGCCTAAGGGCCAGTGAGGAAAGCTTTCAAAGGCACAGCAGCACTCCAGGTATGTAAGTCCTATTTTTGGAAGCACCACTGGCTCTCTGGAGTTTATTAGCTGGGCTGTGATCACAATGTAGGTACTCACACCTGCCCTCACTGTATTTGAAACCAGGTAGCGGCAGCAAGGGGACATGTAGCACATACAGAATGAAGATCTGGCAGTCAGTAGGGTAGGCACACCAACGTGAAGGTTGTGCTGCAAGGGGTCCTGGGTTGTCGATATCCTCATCTCTCACATGCAGACTACTTCAGAGGTGTGTTGTGGTCCGCAGTCACTGCTCTGCGATGCATAAAGCCAGACTTCTTTGGTGCGTGAATCACTACTGAGAACATCCCTTAAGGAGACATGCCATCTTATATTCAAGACTGCAGTAGAAAATAAAATCAGACAGATTCCTCAGTTTTAAATATATTCCACAAACTTGCTCCAACCCTTCCTCTTTGACCCTCCATGCTCAATTCACTTGAATGGTACCACTTTTTGGTCCTATCATAATATTTGCATGGTGTTTTTTTCTTTTTTTCCCACTCTATAGTTCCTGCTCGTGGGACTCATCATTTCACTGACAAGCCATTTCCTCTCAAAAACGAATCTTCTCTGTTTCTGGTGAGCTGCATATGGATGCCAGGCCCTGGGGTCAGTGCTGCACAGGTATGGACTAGCAGAACGGCCCCACGCTGGTTGCTGTGCAGTGGCCGTAGCTCCACCATAAAACCAACTCTGGGCTCAGAGGTGATTAAGAAATGAGAAGGCCTGTTTCTACATCAGAGCACCAAATGCTGCTAATGTAAAATGAAAGTAGAAGTGAAAAGAAACAAGCCATGTAAGTACCGGAATATAGTTAATTTATTATGGCAGGTCTATAGCTTGGCTCTAATCCCTCGTTTGGAAATCAAAACCAGACTGCTGGAACTCACCTGCCAGACTCAATCTGTTTCATAATTACCTGTGGGTTGCTATTTTTGTTTACCTTAATAGCACAGTAAATACTGCTTCTGCCTTTGTTTATGACCTATTTAAGTGATACAAATATCTTGAAGAAATTCTGTTTTTAACAGCGCCCCAGTGACTACCTTCTTTCACCTCCCAGAATAGAAGCCAATGGATCAGGCCTCCAGCATGAGCTATGTTAAAGGGGAAAGAGATTTTAATATGCTGCCAAGCCTGATGTTTATAATGATCTTCAATTTTTAGTTGCTGCAAGCGATTAGAAAACATGGGGGATTTTCTTTTAAGTACCAAGCCTATTTCTGTAAGGAAAGGTCCAACAGTCAGATGAGTTACTAGTAAAAGCTTCAAGTTTTATTATTGTCGGCCCTTTCTAGATAGCTGAGGTTGGGAGAAGGGACAAAGCACTCTTCCCCCTCCCTGACAATCCTGCAAACAGGAGGTGTGTGAGATAGCAGCAAAGCCATTCATACACCAGTAGAAGTGCTTGGGCTGGGGCCCCTGTATGTTTGTTCTCAAAGGTTGGAATTGGCTCCACCTCTTCCTATTATATACTGTGAATCCCAGGATGGTTTTACCCATTCATTCCTCTCCTGGGCTCAGAATTGTGTCTCACAGTACTTCAGTGTGTAGTAGAAAGAAATACACTGCCTTGCCCAGCACATGGTTGTAGGTGATGTTCACATCCTCCAGGCATCTTTTTTTCACTTGAGTACCTTTGAGAGTAAACACAATTTTCATGTGTTAAAGACCAAGATCTACGGGGTCACACAATTGCCCCAAAACAACCTTGATGCCCTGTAGCAATGAAGTGGTGAAATGAACCCGTCTACAAGAGAGGAAAGGGGACTCCTAAGAGGCTTGGGCTACAGGTGACTTGAGAAAAATCCAGGTTATGGCAGCTAAAAAAAAAGAGGCGTTTATGTGGAAGGAACATTGTGAAACTTCTCATCATAGCTGCTTTTGTATCTGTGTTGGATGAGGTAATTATGAGCCTAACCCAAAATGCTTTGCATGCTAAAATAGCTCTTTTCCCTTTGGAAAATCTTACTGAAATGCTACCATCTGTAAACAAAGTAAAATAACCCAAATTGCAGCTCTGAGAGCCTATTACCTTGGGATTTGGTCACTTCAGGTCACACAAAGATCTACATTATGTCTTGTGAAGGTGATATAACCATCACTATAGTGCCTTCCAAGTAAAGTAATACTAATAACCTAATAATAAGGTTTTATAGAGTCTCTACCACTACTCTTTTTTTTGGGGGTGTGTGTGTCAAAACAGACATTTTCCTTAGAGAAGCAGAAAGCTGGAATGATTTCTTTTGTCCTATTTAACAGTTGTGTTTTCTGAAGGTGGACTTTTCATGAGTTTTACTTTGCAAAAAACTTTTGCAAAAAACATTTGCCGTTTATGAAAATAAGAAGGAGCTGAAAAGCTCTTAGCGTTTTGTAATAGCAGGATACTTCTCTGAGTTGCCAAATTAAGGCTGAGTTTCAGAGTCTGATTTTGAAATCATTATCTTTACACTTTCATATACTTTTAAATGAGTCATGCCTATAAAGTGGTTAACATCTCATGGTAGTTTGATAACGTACAAAACCCCCAGTTTCAGTTCAGTGCCTAAGTGGTGTATTTTTCTCATAAAGAAACAAAATCACACTTGGAAACTGCAATGTCCATATCTACAGGCAGAAAACAATAGGAATTTCTACCAGTTTTAACTCAAATGAAGAATTCTTTAAAGCCGAAGGGAAAAATTTACAGTCTAACATTTTAATGGGTTGTACCACTTCATGTTTTATGAAATCTGATCATCTTGTTCTATGATTTTAATTTTATAGTTAAACTCCTTTAATTTGGACTCGGGAATCAGCAAGGATATAATCAATTGTGTTAGTTTCTCAATTTTAAAAAGCTTGTAAAGATTATATTTGAACTTGCAATTGAAAATTATCACTGTTTTTTTTTTCCTTCTATCTAAAACAAATTTAAAAATGCCATCATTAATATGTGAAATTTTACAGAGGAGGGATAGTTGAAAACATATGCAGTGTAGCACTTGTAGACAACTGGTATCCTTTCCTGAAGTCTTATCTGGCAAGCTATCAAAACTGAATGTTATAAAATGCTATTTTATTTATGAATCTGTTCGGAATTGTGACTCCTATAACTGATCTAGTAAGAAAAAAGAACAATTAAAACACAAGATTGTTATTTACAGATGGTGGATAGATTGACATCAATAAAATGGGAAGAACTGTAAGGAGATAAACATATATGCATGATCAAAAGTCATTAAGAATAAAATAAATTTCCTTCAATCCTAATTATCTTCACTATGTCTCTTACCTCTGGCAGATTTTCTTAGTGTTGGAAGCTGTAACGATAGAGTTTTTCATTTCTTAAGAGGAGTGATAAATCTGAAATCAACAACTGTTAGTATGATTGGTGGGTTGCTGGAAGAAAATGCTTTTTGTGCAGCATCTTGTCCAAGATTCAATCAGGCTTCAAACCAAAGCATTCCAGTCAGACAGTTCTCATGAATTTTCAGTAATGAGCAAGATGGGGTGGGTGGGGAAATATTTACCAGTGTCTCTAAGGCTCTTGAACTTCATGTTCCTTTGCATAGTTGATTTACTAATCTCAATTATTACAGTCAGGATTTTCAGTAGATGGCTTGTTTGCCCATATATAGTCCATGCAACATGTGGCAGGCCACAGCTTGAAGAGGCAAGCTCTGCTTTTTTCACTTGATTACTTGTGTCAAGTTACAGATTGATGAAAGCTGAACAAACTCTCTCTAAACTATTCATGATGAGGGGACAGGCTCTGAAAAGGTTCAATCATTCTAGCTTCAATGACTTCAGACCTTAAGGAGTATGGATGTGTGTATGGACAACAAGCTAGTGACCAAGGGCAAAGATGGATACTTCAGCTCCCATGGTGTGAAAATGAACTTGGGCACATTTCTGGAAGGTATAGTTTGAGTTAACAATAATGAAGAAAGAATAATGAAAGTCTATGAATCTTTCTATGACTAACTACATTTATTGTAATTCTCCATGACTTGACATTGAAATAAATGTAATCAAAGGACATTTTCTTCTCAGCTAATATTTAGTAGCTCCTTTCAGTTTGGATATGCCCATTTTGACGTTTGATTTTAGGCTGATATTCTAAATGAGCAAATGAAACAAAAAACAACAAAGAAAAAGACCAACCCAGATGAGACACGGTGGTTAATGTCAAGGTGTATTTTTGTCAGTGTGGTGCTGATTATTTCCACAGAGCCACGTTTCCCTCCTTCTGTTAACAATCACGACTCAGTGGCTGCCCTAGACCCTTCACTCATTTTCTGGTCAGGTAATATATGATTATATACCCTCCTGTTGCATGGGTCATAGTCTTCTAAAATTATGATTGCATGTTTCTGTGATGAAGCAGCAAAATTTACACAGAAATGTGCAAAACAGGGGCAGCTCTTACATCCCAGGGAGAAAAAGTCAGGTTGGTAGAAAACCAGAATGGAAAAGAAGGACGAAACCTGTCAACCTTTACATTTGTTATCCATATTCACGTAACCATAGCCACAAATTCTTCATCAATTCATCTCTTGCAATTTAATTTATCTTGTTACATTCTAGGAAATGTGTTGCTACTGAGAGCTCTGCAAAAATCATTGCTATTAACCATTAGTTAAAAAAAAATCTGTTGAAAAACCTTCCCATAAGACCGAAAATTTATGTTGTACTAGTCTGTGGCAACAGAAAGTGAATATTAACTACTTTTTCTTTTCTTTTCTTTGGCTAGTACTGGATGTCCTGTTTAAATTCCTGAAGTGTCTAAAGCACACCATTAAAAGAACAGCTGTTTTATAGAGTATTTAACTTGTGCTCTTGCATCTTTGACAAGTATTATGTTCAAAATATTTATTTATATAAGACTGTACATTATGAATATTCAAACATTTAACAGCTTATCTTCTAGTAGAAAGGTCAGCCCAGCTGAAAAGGCTCCAGGAAAGAGCAACTGATGTATGGGAAACTGATTTACATCCACTAAGGGGCTACTAACTTTGCATATTGATTGTATTAAAATCATGAACCACGGTGTAAAATGAGAGTAAGTCAGTTTAAGAGAGGAGAGCTGGTTTAGATTTACATGAAGATTAAACTCCGGTATGTTTCTAGCAACCTATGAATACTGTCATTGCAACAGTTTCCTATGAATTCTCTGTTAAATATCTGTGTTTCAAATGCAGTTTGTATTTTTAAATGTAAAATGTGTCATTTCATGAGTTTTAGGTCTGGCATGTGACAATGCCTTGGTGAATCAGAGTTTAGTTATTTTGTCTTCTTTATTCTAGTTTATTATGTTTGGGTCTTGGAGAAATGTTGAACTAATGGTATTTTAGGAGAAAAAAATGCACAGAAATTTTTGTGAAGACACCTGTTTATTTATTTCTCTTTTTTAACAGGGGAAAAAGCCCTGTATATTTTGAAGGCTTGTGCTTTGAGATATAAGGAGCTCATTTGAAAGAAAAAGCACCTCTTATGCCCAGGAGAGCAGAGGGGAAGGGAAAGGCTGGAACTCCAGAAGCCCTGCAGCTTCTCACTGCTCTCAGGGAACGGGAGACCTGTCAGAGGTCAGTAGAGTCAGTCAGCCCCACAACGCCATTCCTGCCATTCTCCATCATGTGCTAAGCGTTGGTGAGAAAAAGGGGAGGTAAAAGCCATAGTACACTTCATCTCTGGCTTTACATCCCATACAAACATTTCATTTAGCCTGTATTTTGGCTCTATAAAATACACAGATGTGTATTGCAGAAATATCAGTTAAATGACTTTTACTACTTTTAGTGGGCTTCATGTAGGATACACTGGATTTGTGTTGATTTACACCAGCTGATGAGCTGGCACAGTGTGTATTTGCTGCAGCATTTACGAGATCATTAATGAATAATTCAAAATTGCAGCACTTTGTATGGTGGTTGTGCCTCATATAGGGAATGACTGCCATCACTGTGTTGAGAGAGATGTTTCAAAGGCTCTTTACTTTGATTGCAAAATTCTGAAATGCTGTTTGGAAGAAATCCAAACAAACCCAAATACGGCAACTTCTGGTCGGATTCCCACCCAATTCCAGTATTTCAGATCTGAAAGCTTTCAATGTTTTTATGTGTCAAGGCAATTAATATTCCCTCATCAGCTCTTCAAGATGACATATGTAATGTCATCAGCATCAGGCATCCTCCTTCTCTCAGTTGCTGCTTTTCTCTTTAACTTTTCCAGTGCAGGCAACAGTCCACATGCTGAATTCTATTTGGGATAGTAAAAGCCTTACCTTGTTTAGATCGCTTGTTCCCTTTTTTTCCTAGCAGGATGAATGGAGAATTTTGGACAGAGCATATCCCTGGCCTTAGGCTGACCCCACCTAGGGACCAGCTGTAAGACACTCCACTATTGCCGTGAGCAGATTTTGATACACCACTGAGCATCCCTGGAATTCTGTCTTTGCCTCCAGAATTCACGCTCTGGCATAAATAATTTCTGAAAGCAATTGTAATGCAAGTGTAATGATGGCGAGAGATGCCAGTTTGACAGATCTGGAGAGTTGCAGTCCATGAGCCTCATTCTTCTGTTTCATGAGGACACAAAGGAGGAATTTGATCCCATCCCTATCTGCAACATCTGCATACACAGACTTCTCCCCGAGCTGGAGAGATCAGCTCTGGAGCCAGCCAGATAGTTTTCAAGCAGGGTAAATATAGCCTTTGGAGGAAGTTTTCCTGTGTAGGGAAGCCAAGGTTGCCTCTTTACAACTGGTTTCCACAGTTCAAACACCAGTTTTCTCTGTTACATAAATTATTTTACTAGAACACTTTAATATCCATATTTTATTAAGTGAATCATGCAGCTGACAGAAGGTTTTTGTGCTACAGAAGTATACAGCTGTAAGGTTGAAGGGAATATCAACGAGTGATGTTTTCTGAAGCTCATTTTCTGGATTCTTTCTGCTATCCTTCCAAAATTGGGCATGGGATTTAAGACGTGGCCTTGTCAATTCTGAGAACGGCTGAATAAATACTCCATTTCTTTTACGGAACAATCCTTTTAATATAGCTCAGAATGATAATTGTTTCTTCTGCAAAACACCACGTTTGACTTATCATGAGCTTGAGATCTGCAGTAATTCTGAGATCCTTCCTGCTGAACTGTTGCCCAGCCACAAATATTCTCCACTTCATATCTGTGCATTTCAGTTCTTCTGTATTGGAATTTATCTCACCTTACAAAAGCCACTCAAAAGCTAGAATTTTGTCTGTGCAGTTCCCTGGGTGTCATCTAGTTGCAATGCAGAGACACAGGCATCTCTAGAGGGCAATTCACCCTAACTGTCTGAGATGCCTGAATTTCACATGATCTATTGCAACTTGTCTTTCAAAAATTTCATCCTGTTCGGACTTCCCCAAGACCATGTTGAATTCTGAGCTTGTAGCCGAAGTGCTTGTCAACCTTTTCACCTTGGTGTCATACATATAGGATATAGGATATAAAGATCCTATTTATAGTACCTGTCTTTAATTGTTTGTATGCCTTTATTGATAGATATGCTTAGAGTAGGTTTTCCAATTAGCTATATAAGATCTTATGGGTGTTTTACCTAAACTCTACTTCCCTAGCTTGTTTATAAGAAGTAGTGCCTGTGTCAGGACATCTTGCAGGGGCTATTTCTGCCATCCCCATAACCAGGAGGCTGGCAGCTGTGTCTGAAAAGGAAATTTGGTGGGCTTGATTTGGTTACTTTTTGATAAACCTACAGAATTCTCCTTTTAATATTTTAATTATTTTCTCTAAGAATTTAAATTATTTCAAATAATGACCTAAAATTAGGCTCCCTGGTCTTCTAAATCCTGCTCTTAAAGTATGATGAGATTGACTTTTCTGAGATTCCTACAGTCATCCATGAATGGTCAGAAATAGTCACGACTGGTTCAGGCTGCTCTAGCTAAGTTCTTAGTAGTGAACTTGATGGTATTTAACTTCTCTCATTCTTTAACTATGTTTTTCCCCTTTCTGATCTCTCAATTTTTAGAAAAAAATGTAAGCATCTGATTAAGTATGTGATTAATGCTGACATAATGAAAAATTTCTGCAAACAATGAAACAACTAACAGGTGTCTTCTGCCTTCTCTATGAAATTTTCTGCTTGGTAAGGAGTGAATCTCTGTCTTCCTCTGATTTCTAATGTGTAGCTGGATTTTGTTGTTGTTTCCTATATATTATTGATGTAGGTTTTCTAATTTTATCCATGTGCTTTTTGTTCCCATCCTTAGTTGCTTTTCCTAGATCTCAGTTGTTATGATTCCTTTTCAACTTTCACATCCTGCAGGAGTTCCTAATGGAGCCATTTCAGCCTTTCACTGTACTTTTGAACTCTCCCCCCTTTCAGGTTGTCTCATTTAGAAACTCCCCCTCTCTTGTCTCTGTTTTCCTGTTCCTTTTCCCAAAAAGATCTTCCAGTTCCTTGAGGTTTTATGTAACCCATGATCCCTATTGTGCTGCTGTCCTTATTAAAGAAAACTCCATGATTTCTGATCTGATCTTTTCAGTCATAACCTAAAATAACCTCTCCTTCTGCTACCTTTTGCTTTCTGAAGTAACAAATTGTCCTCTAAGTATGCTCCAAATATACATCTCCATCCCAACTGACAGTCAAATAAAGTCACCAGATCTGCAACAGATCCTGCTCTTTGAATGCTTCAGAATTTTGCCATCAGAAATTATCATTCACCTTTTCTTTCTTCCTACATATTTATAGTATGTTGCAGTGTTAACATCCCCCTTTTCTGCTGCCCTTCTTTTCACCAAGAAATACAGGAGACATTCAGAGCTGTTTTTTGCCTTCTCCTGGATTTCAGAGCAAACATATTTGCTTGTTCTTTGTGTGCAAAGGAATTTCCCTATTTTTTTAGTCTTTTTTTTCTCCTAAGCTTCTGTATCAGTATTCAGATCCTGCAGTTTAGCACACTCTTTCTAGTGATATATCTTTGCAATGTCATTTTCTGTTAGAAAGCTTCAAGGGGTCACTTAATTTTATTTTTCTCAATTAATTTTATTTTGCTCATCCTGCAAACATAAACCACTTCTGGGACCATCCTTTAATTTTTTTTGGGAACTACTCAGTTCACTATATATGAAACACAGAGTTGCTGCTTCATCCAGGAAGAACACAATATATGGCGCTCTTTCTGTAGAGTATAACCTCTGTTACCTACCTTTTTCCTCATCCACATCTTTCCCGTATTCTATCCCACTATACACAGCACATACTCAGTGCTAGCAGTTTCTTTACTCTAGAGCTAGTTGCTTGGTGCCTACAGCATGAATTAGGGCAAATTTAAAATTGAATGTAGAATTATAAGCACTACAGAAACTCAAGGACATTTCATTATAAAACTTATTTTTCTGGTTTTGTTTCAGTGGTAGTAAGTAATGTCCCACTGCTAATTTTCCTTACATAACTTTCATTCCGGATTCTATTCTCATGTCCACTGAATTATTATTACAAGATATAAAATCTTCGCATTCTACACAATATTGTAAAAAAATGCAACAAACCCTACTGTGGAATACTGTATGCTTTGTAAAACTTTTTTTTGCCTGTTGCTAAGGGTAGAGGATGCACAGTGTTGAACAGTTGTAAAATAAGTTAGTTTTACATACTCATTTCTGCAGAAATAAATCAGTCACTAGAGAATCATTCTCTTGGAAACCAAACAGTGCGGGTGAGTAAAGAGGTTTGGGAGTAGGGGTAATCAGCCATGGCTACATCTGCACAGCAAGAACCAACAATAGTCTATCCCAGAGCATTGCATAATACAACAAAAGTCTCCCCCTTACCCTTGAATCTGTCTCTGAGCAAAGTCCATATTTAGTTCATTGCTCCCAAACACACAAGTGTTAGTTTATGGGAAGGAAAAAAAAAAAAAAAAAGGTCATGCTGAGTCCAGCGACCCCTTTCTTTTTTCCCCTCACACTCAACTTTATTTTTAAAAAAAGCTCAGCATGTTACAAACAATTCATATGTGAAATAAATCTGGACATGAGCAGATAAGGGATGCAGCATGATCTTTGCTGCCATTTAATATTCCATTGTGCTTCCCATGAGACCAAACTCCAGCTACAATTCCATAATTAAATAAAGAATTATGAAATACCCCCTGCCTCTGCTGGAATACTCCCCCACTCCTCTAGGCTACTCCTGTGAAAATTGGTCAGACAGCACTGAATATCCATGAGAAATTTGCCAGCATTTCTGACATTGGAGCTCAGATTTTATTTTCTGCTGTGCTAAACAATTTGTTTGCTGACTGTTTATGACTCTCTTGTCCTGTTCTTTGCTCCATCTTTGTGGCTTTTTGCACATGCAAAGGGATGCAAAGGGAATGGAGCTTCCTGAAGTAGTGCACCCCTCTCTGCTAGCTGCCATGGTTGATGTCACTGACTCCCGGCTCTCCTGTCTTCACAGAATGTGTCCATAGGGCTGAAGGAGGCTTGAGGTGCCTTGTGATCTTGCTACAGCAAGTTGGGTAGACTATTACATAGTCAACTATTCCTCCTGATGCAGTGCAGATGTTAGGGCTGCTTTATTTCTTGCCTGATTAAAATATTTTTTGTAGGACAAGAGGACCAAGGGTGTAGCCTCTAGTCATATCCTCTCATCTCACATTTTGTGCTCAGCCCAGAGATCTTGTCTTACCTCTTAAAAGGGATTTCTACACTTATGCCAGAGGGCAGCAACCCTGTGTCATACTGAGCATCTTTGACCTCTACTAAAACCTAGTAAAGTGAGGCTCTAAATGAGAAATATCTCAGAAAAAAAATGAAANGTCTTCAAAATAGAGGAACACCCCATCTTTTCCCCTGTACGATTTCCACTGCGGAATGACCACTGCTGGGTGGACCTTTTTCTNTTTGGTTTGGTTTGGTTTTTTATTACAGCTATTATCACCACAGTAAAAGAGAAGGCAACATCCATTGGGATTTTCCTTGTATATAAAGTGAATTAGCAAACAAGTTAAATATACTGACCTGTGGTGAATACAATGATGACATGTAATACAAAACTATCAAGATCTGGAAGTTCAATCTGTGCAAATTTGTAGCACCAATGGTAGCTTTAAGGTCCAATAGATGTAATATCCTACATGTATGTATCCAGTAGGATACAAGGATAATAGGATAATTTTTCATATATAAGGTATGACATACTTTGGGTCATAAATAATATACATACATAAATGCCTGTCACATACATAAATGCCTGTGTATTTAAATCCTCTTTCCTGATTTAAGAAGAGAGGATTGCTTTGTTGGTGGTATCCAGAATGGAGCAGTCTGGGCCATTAAAACAGAATAGAGAGAATGACGTCTGTGAAAGCCACAGAATTATTGAAGGTTTTTGCTATGCCTGGTAAAAAAGTAACACTTGCTTAATTTTCCTACTAGAAAAAGTTACAAATCTTCCTTGAAAGAATTCAGAGAGCCACAAAAGTTTGAAATTGAGGTTGCTTCATTTAGTTCTATTTTTATTTGATTAAACTTTATTTTAACTAAAAAATTTGCATTTCTAAAAATAAGAGGACCTAGAAGCTTTTTTTGTTTTTACGAACACACTCTTTCCTTTCTTTGCCAAATCACATACAACAGCTGCAGACTTTATAACATTATCTAAATCTTAGACTGGCTATAAAAGGTTAAATATAAAATTCCAGTGCATAGAACAACTGGTATAAAGAACAACAAAATTGAATTGACTAACGGCTGTTCATTTAATCTACCTTTGTTAATTGAAACCTTCTTCAGGGAACAGAAAGACTCTGTTTTCTTTGCAAGGTGCTGTGGTGGTGGTAGTAGTTCTGGAGAAAAAGTACAATGCAAGCAGAATTCCCTCTGGAGATATCTGGCTTGAGAAGAAGACAAAACTATAATTTTACTTTAGCTCATGGCTCCCCCTTAAGTAGGTTGGGAGTTAGGGAATTCTGTAAGAAAAGAAAACCTGGAGAACATTTACTGTTTTGTTCCAGCTCTGCAGTCCCACTGGACTCAGCTCTGTGCCAACATCATAACAGATAAGACAGTGGAAAGAGAGAGCCAAGAGTGAATAAGCTCACAGCTTGGGGATACTGCACTAAAGAAGATACATTTTGCAACATCCACTGCTCTGCCCTTTTTGCATCTATGCTACATTTAACAGCACATGATCTGTTTTCAAGATGGTTTCTTTCTGGAAGTCATCCTTGCAGCCTGGTCCTGGGAGGTGTTTAGTGCCTTGACCCTCCACTGACGTCAGCAGGGGCCGAGCACGCCGCACCTGGGGTGACGCCCGCTGCCCTCCCCGGTCACCATCCCAGCTGCTCCCATGGCAGCTAGACACTTGCAGGAGCTGGCCCGTACTTTACACCCAGAGTACCTGCCTCTAAATGTTGGTGCCCTCTGCTTATGGTTGCAAACCATTTTGTATTACAGCTGCTGGAAATGTTATTTATCTGTGGCTCCAGCAAATGCTATTTATCTGTGGCTCTCATTAAAATCCAGACAGTCTACCACCTGTGGCATTTAACTGCAGTTGCTGGGCTTGCTGGAGTCTCCCATGGGTGAGCTATTGCATGTGCCATCAGTGCTCTGCATCTAGTACAGCAAGGGGATGAAACGTGCAAGGGGACTTTTTGTGCTGCCTGCACCAATTGCTAAAGTAACTGAAGGATAATGACATTCATTTTGAATGCTTCCTTCACACCTTGATGCCTGCTCTTCCTTCAGCATTGCCATGCTCCTCATTTCTCGTCTGTCCCTAAGCCCTGTGCTTGAAGCCCTAAGCTGCTTGAAACCATAAAGGAGTGGAGATGGTATTGTTAATATCCGTTGGGAAGGTGAAAAGCAGTTCCTCCATGAGAAGGTCCAAATAAGCAGACATGGCCCCAGGGGAAGGAACAAGTTTCTAGCATCTGCTGAAAAGGTGAAAAGTTTGCTGGATAGCCAAGGCCTTATTTGCATTTCTTTTACATAACTGTCTGGAATATTTTTTTGTCTAGTGTGATTTCATTGGTAGCACATCTGAATGTAACTTTTCAAAGTACCTGGGCAAGAGACCCTGCAGAAGGGCAAAGGACTCTCAGAAAAGACATAGAGCAGAAGGAGGAGGGGAGGGAAGAAGGCTCAGGAGGATGCTTCCTTTAGAGGAGAGGAGTGAGTGAGTGTACCACTGTGTTACAGGCTCCTATTGCATTGCCCAGGTGCTGCCAAAGTGTCAGAGGGGAGAAGAGGTGACATGAGGCTGCGTCAAGAGGAGTACTGTTCAAGGAGCTGAGGCATGAACCTCCCTATGCAACCAGTACAGGGAGACTTTCAGTCTCTGGTGAAACTATTGCTGTCTGTTCTTATTCCTGACTGGTTGTGTTGAGCTACACCTGTGTCTGAAAAGCTGCTAAACCCTTGGCAGCCCAGTGATCACAGAAAATGGAGTTGCTCTGATTTCTTGGTCCTTGCCTGAGTCTCATGTCTGGTGATTTTAGCTAGGCTCAGTAGTAGAAGTCATGGAAATTGCATGTCCCTGAATGCCTCCAAGCTTGGACACTGAGCTGGAAGTGGTACAACAAGGAAAGTATAATCATGACTTCCTCAATAGCCAGTCCTAGCTACAGGAGAAGGAAAGGCTCAGAGCCATTGCCAGAGCATCCTGAAAGATGAGATTTTTTTCAACTGTTAAATTATTCCACTTGTCCAAGCTAGTGTTATGCTTCTCTTCTTTGGCCTGCTCTCCCAAGAAAGTCCTGTTTGTTTAAAAATATTGCTTGTGAGTGGGGAAGCATTGCTCTTTCTCAAGTATCCAGATGGTGCAGTTTAGGTCATGTCGACCAGATGCAGAGATTCCAGGACTAGCAAAGACCCAAACAGTGAATGCACAAGTTCCAGCCCACCAGCTGAATGGGGACTTATGAGCTGGAGCCTGGAGGTAGTCTCATCATGTTCACCTGGGGCTGCATTTGAGCTATTTAATCTTTTTGCTAGACCTGCATTTATTTGGCACAGTACTGCACAAGTGGGAGTATGCTGCATCTGGAGCAAAAATAGTTTGTCTGGTCAGGTTGTGGGTATCTTCACTACCCACCTGCCCACTCATGACTCTGGCACCAACATGAATAAAACAAATTAGGTCTACCTACTTCTGCTACTCCCCTTCATTTCCTAGGTTTCTGGGGATGCAGCAGGTTCTGTTGATATTAGAGACTTCTTCAGCACATACCCAGGCTATTGATTACAGACCTTTTTTTTTTGACTGTCAGCAGCCTTACGGAAGTCTTAAGGTCTTTTCTACATCCTGCTTCTCCCCTTTCTTTACACAGTGTTTAGCACCTTCCTTCATCTCATGTTCTAAGTCTCTCCACCTTTCCCTTCAAATATTCTTTCCTTTTCCCCTCACTCCCTCTCAAAAATTAATAAGTTTTGCTACTGACAATGTGGGTGCTTGCATCTGAGCTTCTTTTGTAGTTAATGGAAGGAAATTGGCACTTTTAGCATGTGATTTATCACACCTACGTTTAGCTGTTTGCATTAGGATGAGACTAGTTGTGCCCTAGAAGTATGTACATTTGCTCAGGTGAATCACAACCCTATTGCCTAATTCTACCTCCTTTGCCTTCACTGGGACTCTGCACTTCCAGTTACTGATTCCTTCATCTCTCTCACTATTGCACAACCTCCTGAAGGTATCTTCTTCAAATTCCACCTGCTCCTCAAACCTTCTATACTGTCTACCCATAGCCCATTGTTCATTCTTACTTTTCCATTTTCGTCTGTACTTAACTCTTTGTATAACTTTGCTATTAACTTCTACACCACAGGCTCCTTTCTAATCACACTTCTCACTACCCTGGTTCAGAATCATAGAATCATAGAATTATTAAGGTTGGAAAAGACCTCTAAGATCATCTAGTCCAACCATCAACCCAAACCACCATATTTACTAAACCATGTCCTGGAATGTCACATCCACATGTTTTTTGAACACCTCCAGGGATGGGGACTGCACCCCTACCCTGGGCAGCCAGTTCCAATGCCTCACCACTCTTTCAGTAAAGAAATTTTTCCTAATATCTAATCTAAACCTCCCTTGGTGCAACTTGAGGCCATTATCCCTCGTCCTATCGCTGGTTACTTGGGCAAAAAGACCAACACCCACCTCACTACACCCTCCTTTCAGGAAGGTGTAGAGAGCAATAAGGTCTCTCCTGAGCCTCCTCTTCTCCAGCCTAAACAACCCCAGTTCCCTCAGCTGCTCCTCATAAGGCTTGTTCTCCAGACCCTTCACCATCTTTGTTGCTCTTCTCTGGACATGCTCCAGCACCTCAATATCCTTCTTGTAGTGAGGGGCCCAAAACTGAACCCAAAAAAATAAAAATACAAGGACTTTCATTTTATCTCTGCGAAGACAAACACGTTTATGCGATGCTTCCCTCATTGGAAGCTATCCTGGGCCACAGATCCACACACTCCTTAGCCACAGGGCCTGTGATTGCAGCTCCTTTCATTTCACCTTTATTATTTACTATCACTTCTGCGTTGTCTTCAAAATAGAGGAACACCCCATCTTTTCCCCTGTACGATTTCCACTGCGGAATGACCACTGCTGGGTGGACCTTTTTCTTCAGCTCCGGCTTGCCCTTCTTGACGGTAGTCATCACCATGTCACCCACGCCAGCCGCCAGAAGCCTGTTCAGGTGCCCCTTGATCCCCTTCACAGAGATGATGTACAGGTTCTTGGCGCCTGTGTTGTCTGTGCAGTTGATCCCGGCTCCCACCAGGAGACCAAGGGAGATGCAGAACTTCGCACCGGAGGAACAGCCACATCCTCACTTTGACATCTTGGCACCAAAAGAGAAGGTCTGACTACATTCCAGAGCCCTTCCCTGCCCTCTTCTGCTCTTTAAACACTCCATTCTTCAAAGCTCTTTCCTTGGGGAACTTGAACATCTGAACTGGTTTTTAACTTTCTCCAACTTTTTGCTCTTGTCGATAGCCTCCCTTGATATATGCTTCTCCTTGCCTTCCATCATTCTCCTCTTGGTTCTCTTCCACCTTCTCTTCCACCTTCAGAAGCCTCCTTTTTCCACCTTCCTTCACCTTGTTCTCTAGTCTCCTCATTTCTCTTGAAACTCCCCAGAAGACGTCAAATTTTTACCTTTCTCTTGCTCTTTTCCTTTCTTCTTTCAATTGGAGACATCATTTGACCCCAGAGATGTAGCAAAACACTATTGTTAGAGCTTTCAAAGTTGTCTTTATGTTGAGGCTCCACATCCTGTGATTAGATCTGTCATCTCATTTACCTCTACTGTCTTTATCAGCGTGTTGGCCATCACCTCAAGCACAATTTGTTGTCTCAAACTTCACTTCATTGCCACTGACAGCAACTCGCATCCCTTTCTGCCACTCAGGTCTCTCCTTCATGCTTCAGCTGGGCATTTCTGCTTCTTCCTCCACAACATTTTCCAAATCTACTTCTCAGTCGGTGTATTAACAGTGCACTGTGTTAATGGTTTGGATGATACTAGCTGTCATGATGAAATGCGCCGGTTAACTGATGATGTAGGAAACATAATATATGGAAAGATAGTAGCCAAATGCAGTAACACAGATCCCAAAAGTTTTCTGCGGTACCTATGGAGGGAAACAACTTGCCCAGTGCTGAATGCACCCACACAAAACGATGTAATTTGTTAATTAATTTACATCTGTACGAAACATTCATAATTTTACAGAATTAGAGCCTACACTATGCTTCTTATATCATAAACTTGGATGTTCACAACAATATTTATATTGAATGTGTCACTGAAACAGATCTGAAATTTCAGCTGGAGTTTGGGGCTCCGTAATTTTTCAAGGATTTGTCATATGAACCTGCTGATAACTTTAGCTGCTATTCTTCTATTCTGCTATTCTATTCAGCATCCCTCAGCAAAACCCATGTGGAATTTCCTGGGGTGATATGCATCACACACCTCTCTCTAAGATTGAAGCCTGTGTCAGGCAGTACAGATGTAAGTTTCTTAAACTAACAGCAAAAGAATCCATATACAGTTCAGAGTCTGAAGCCCAAAAGCATATAGGTCTAAAAAAGTCTTCGTTCCTGCAAAAAGAAACAGTTTTATGTTCCAAAGTTGCTCCAATCCTGGATAAAACTAAATGTTTTTTCCAGTCATTTCCCTTGTCCCTTTATTTAGTTATTTATGTTTTTTTTTCCTTCCTGTGCTCTTGTCTCTCTCCAGAACTGAGCTCAATAATATTTGGTCATTTTAAAAAAGTGAACAATCTCTTTCGCTGGCATATGATGACCAAGTGGGCACATTTCACTAGAACTCAGATCTCAGGTCAGTTTTGAATGTAACATGTTTGGATTATTATTAACAGCACACTCATATTATCCAAAAGTGGGAGTGGGAAGGGGAAAATGGTCTCATGACCTTCAGATGGATCCCAGCATGTCCATACTCCATCACCCTCTGTGGCCCCCAGTTGAACAATACCGTGTCCTGCAACAGCATCGGGTGGAAAATGAAATTTCCAGACCTCTCAGAACATCAACTAAGATTATGCTCAGGTTCCAGATTTGAACAAAGATTCAGGGAGCTCTTATTTTATCTGAACTTTTTTCACCTGGCCTTGAAATAACACTGGGTTTTGTTTGGCCTGAGAAGGAAAAAATTCTTAGCATGTGTGTGACTCAGAAGAAAACCTGTTTGTTTTCTGGAATAAGTAAACAATGAATCATTGGTGGTTTACCACATTTATTTCATTGCACATGAGATGTGTTGTGCAGTTAAATTTGGTAAGTCTTACTACCTCAAGGCCTGTAGAGAAGCTGTCTGCAAAGAAAAAGTCTGACTGAAGTGCTAGGGAGCCAAAGCCAGTGGGTTCATTCCTATGCCCCTATTGGGCAGGGATGCTGAATTTGTCCCTCCAGGAGGAACAACTTTCAATTAACAGCACAATCCAACAGCTTCAAGAAAGGCCTGGCTGGAAATAAGAGTATATTTCAGAAACTGGAATAAGCTAACATCCCAGTGCTCCTCCCAAAGGGAGGGGAGACTGAGAACAAATAGACTGAGAAAACCTATACGTTTCAGGACGCAGTAATCCAGTTGTAATTAGCTGGTCTCAGTGAGGCTCTCTGGCCATCCTTCAGCACAGCGGCGGCACAGGGCTACCCTCGATCACCACAAGCCACCTATTCCTCCTTTTGGGGTCACACCTGCAGCTGTTAACTTCAGATGCTTCATCTTCATTTTAAGAAATGTTGTTTGAAGTGCTTGTACTTTGATATACTGTAGGGAACAGACCTATATTGGCGAAAGATGGACCAGATGACTTCATAGCCCCTTTCTGTCACAGATTTCTGCAATTTCTTCTCTGTATTTTCCTGTTAACCCTGCCAGTGCCCAACTGCGTGACATAAGTAGCAGCTCACAAGGCAGTCAGCAATACAGGATTGACACATATAGCATATATCAGAAAATCTCAGAGCCTTTTCTTTCCTAACTAATGAAAAATAAAATAAAAGCAATAATTTTGGGGAAAAAATGCCATTTGTGTTTTGATATACTTGCAGATATTAAAAGCTTCCAGTAGGCAGGAATCCTGGCATGCAGATTTGGTGAATGACTCATATTGTATCAGGCAACGGACAAATGAAGTTGGATGACCAAAGAACCAAACTATGTTGTGATTCATCCCTTGAAATGAAACTCAGGGCATTCAGGAGAATGCAGTCTAGCTGGTTTCTACACTTTTCACTTCTTTGGTGACTAATGAGACCCAAACCATTGAAAGAACAGCTTTGATAATTCTGATGCTATATTTACTTAGAAAGGAAACTTCACCAGAAACGTTCTTGTAGACAGGTCAGGGTCAGAATCCATGCTACAGGGGTTCATTAACCTAATGAAATTGATGACTTTTGGATTCAGCCATTACTTCAGTAATGAGAATGATGAAGCTGATGAAGGATAAACTGCATAAAACATTTTTTCAAGCAAAATTATAAATGGAAAAGAGATTTTATACTGTTAAAATAATGATAATAAAGAGGATGAAAATCGTTGGTATCTGGTTGCTAATCATTATGCCATATGCTAGAGAACCTTCAGAGTTTATATATTTGCTTCAAAATGTTTTACCTGGATAAATGTATTTAAAGATTTAATGTATAAGATTTAGTGCCCTACAAATCTTCACAACAGCTGACAGCTTCCTTGCCGTTCGAAGAGATGAGCTTGGAAGATAGAAAATAAAGGTCTCCTGAGGGAGAGCAGATGGGGTGAGAATGATGAGGGAAAGGGATTTATCATGAGATGATTTGAGCTGAGATTTAGAGTGAAAATTACCAAACAAGATACGGACTTACAGATGTCACTTCTACAAACCAGGACAATCAATAAGGACTTAACCACCAGATTCTAGCAAGGAAGAAGGAAAACTCATGTCTTGGCTATAGAAAAGTTCTCTGGAATTTAACTTGCTTTACCATACATACAAATGTAGTTCATTTGGGAAGTGTGTGAGGGGCTGGATGGGATGAGGTAAGGAACTGCAATGCTCTGAGCAACCTGAAAAAGTATGAGTGCAAGCCCTGTGTCTTTCAGAAAAACTTATGTGAAGAGGAGCTGAAACACAAAACACTCCTCAGTACATTTTCTGATCTTTCCTTAGGGCTGTATTTTGGGCTCAGGGAGCATCTTCCATATATGCTAGCAATCAAGTAGTCATAGCTACAGCGCTGGTTTCTCTCATGGTTAGTCTCCTCCCTTACCCCCAGCTCTAGCCCTACAGTGAAGTCATTATGCTGAACCGCTGACATCCCACTAACTTCCATAGCAACAAAGCATGATGTTCTAAACACAGGATTAGGTGCTTAAGCAGAGCCTGCGTAAAAGAGGAAATCAAGTTGTGAGGGCGAAGGCTGTCAGCTGGACACACACAACACACCTGCCTGCCCCGCTCCAGTAAGGGAAGAGCAAAGCCGCAGTAGTAAAAGCTGGCGAACTGAGCGCCAAGCTGGTGATTCAGTTTGTGGCACTCCAGGGAGGCATTGCTGGAGCCCTGTTATCCTTCACCACTGAAGGCAATTTTTGTCTGGCTTCCTCCTGCCAAAGTGCTGCATACTTGAGCTGTCTGTGCTATCCCTCGGTAGGCTAGGCTTGAGCACTGACAAAAACAGCACCATAGCTGAGCAGGACTATAATGCTTCCTTTACTCAATGCACTTCAGCCAAATTCATGGCTCATTGTAATCTAAGATGGTCATACAGTAATTTAGACCCCCTTGAACTCACATTCCCTTATGCAGCTCGATTTCCTGAAGATAAAGCCCTGTTGACATGGGAAAGTTTTACTGGTTATATAGAGAAAGTTAAGCTGGTGTAACCACACCCTGAATATCTTCGAGTGTGTGGAGACTCCTTCGGGTGTAAAAGTGATCTTTTCAGTTTAGTCTATACCTCTTCTTGTGCTAAACCAGAAAATTCACATTGCTATTGTAGTGAGGGAGTACCCTTAACATCTGAACATATACACCTTTACTGAGTTGGTAAAGTTAGGAGCCCAGATGCCCAGGAAAGTGTCTGGGGGCAGGTGGGTGCACCTAGAAGATGACTGAGAGTTTCAAAGTTATGGGCCTACCCACAGTTGCCAAACTGGTGTGCTCTGAATTTTTCACCATTGTTTACTACAGATTGCCTTTTTCCACCAGCCATGTAATTAATTTCTCCAAGATAATTTAAACACAAAATAGGTAGCAAATAGATAGTCCATCTTTTCTAACTTGAACTAGCTAAACATTAGTATCAGCTTAGTCTTAGCTAGTTTAAGAAGCTCTTTGTAGTCACATAGGGAGACCAATATTCCCAGAGGACAATCAGTGCTGTTGGGAGGGTAAACTTTCTTAGGGGGAGCTGAAAGCATATTCTTGATGCAAAGAGTCCCTCTCCAGTATTATGTCTTTTCACAAGGAGGGGAGGTCAACTACTGAAAGAATAAAATCTGCCAGATTTTTTAAAATATGGACAAAAATAAGTATTCTCTTCTGGCTGAACTCTTGGAAATCCTTGATGGTTTTTGGCTAAGAAGTTTTGAAAGAATATTTTGTTAAAGGCAGCTTAAAATTCAGTCTGAAGCAGCTTAAGTGGTTAAAGTTGAATAATTTTCTGAGCAACTGAAAACAATTATGATGGGAAATTGCTGGACAAACTTAATGATAGTTGGTACTATTGATGGTTGATAATGTACATTCTTCTAGCTGGATAGAAGTGATTTCTGTGGTTTATAGACGTGGATACTCTTATTGTACAGATACAGCTCTAATCCACCTGGAATCCCTGAGTTTCTGGTCTCTGTCATACCTTGTGATAGTCTTGGTAAATAGTCCCAGGATTAGTGGTGTTTTTGTTGGACTTGATTTCATGGATTTCTTGTTTTTTCTTGTACTATACAGGCAGCTCAGTAGGAGTCTGCAGCTTAATTAGTTTCCCTATTTTGATCAGAAATCAAGGTTAGATTCAGTTAGCCTAACTTAGACATCTAACTTGTTCCAACATTTTATGAATCTGATGAAGTAGCTCTCCCAAAGTAGCTGTGCCACTTGCTGTTGTAGTCAACAGAAGAGGACAGGTGACTTTGAAGGTTTCCAGAAAAGAGTCTAAGTGGTCAGATCCTTTCTCTCTGCAGCCCTTCAAAGACACTTGTGTTTCTCCTTCTGACTGTAAAGGGAATTTAAGCACTTAACTCAGTGTCACTAGGTGCCTAATATTTAGGTGCCAACTGAGTGCTTGAATGAAGCCAATACAATCCTGTTTCAGATTTATGGAGTTTAACACTGTATGAATACACATGTATGCATATGTATATACATAAATTTATTTATGTATGACTTTATCCAAGTTGGCATGGTTCTTTTGAGATCCTTTTATTTATAAATATCAAAAGTTTATATGGAAACCTGCCAGGTAACGCTGGTTTTGTATTTCTGATTTCCATTTTGACACAGTTCACAAATGCTATGCCTCCCAGAAGTATTAGCTCTCTTACCTCTTATTAAGTTTGCTGATCTGGACTCACTATGTCTGGTTTGCATTCTTGTTTAGCCATCAGAAATTTACTGCCAAAAAGTAGCACATTTCAAACTGCACAAGTTACAGAAGCAACAGTAGATGATTCATTGGTTGAGCTTTAACTTGAGTACTCAGCAAGAAAATACCATGCATGGATCTTTGTGGTAAGGGCAGCACATGCAATGTTTTCCTTTTGTGCCCAACTACTTATTGTAAATGTAGCTTTCAAGTCCTGATTGCACTGTAAAGAGGTGTGTCTCCAGCATTGTCCATGTACGGTAAAGATGTACTGTAAAATCCACACTTTATATTTAAACCACACGTTTTGCCTGCCAGTGAACAGAAGCCAAGAAAAATAGTTGTGAATATTTCATAAAGCCAAATGTTTTGTGCACAACTTTTTCTGAAATTAAACTGCTACCTAAACTGGGTAGCAAATATTAGTTCTAGCCAACTATGGAAGAAAAACGAACTTGATTTCATCTTTTAAGCTTACCACAACACTTTAAATGGTTCCTTCTGTCATTTGGAATGGAAAAAAAACATTTTCAGCTAGCATATGTTTATTTCGAAACACTAAAAATCAAAACTTATGAAAAATAAAGAGAAGCTGTTCACAAAGTGTAAACATGCAGTATATATTTCACATGTTTTTCTGTCGAGACCCAAAACCTGAATCCCTCTGGCTAATTTTGGTAATTAAATATCCCATGACATTCTTCATCCGATAGTGTCAGACTTGTGTATTCTGGCAGAAACCTAAATGTTGAACTCTTCCTAGTGTAAAAAGACACATCTCAAACTTCATTTTGGTTCCCAATTTATCCAAGCACTAGTTATGTGTTTGGTTTTAAAGCATATAAATGGACCCATTGAAAGTGATGTGCTGTGAGAGCTACACACTAGACAAATGACCAGATCTGACTTTGACTGTGGCTGTGCAACTTGACAGAAGCTAATGGTATTGCCGAGATATAACGGAGGGCAGAATTTGGCCCTGGTCCCGTGCTTGTCATAACTTACCATACTAAGCTGAATGTTAAAGGTTTTGTACAAGGAACTCCATGCAGAGCTCTCATGATTAATGGGATCTGGACGCAGAAATTCCTGTGGGCTACAACTGAAAATTCATTCCTTTATTTTGATGGCTGTTCATTTTAATACAGGACTTTGATACCACATTGTGCCGACAACTGTGGAATAGTCTGGCTACTTACATTTATCACTTTGAACTTCTGGTGGCTTGTGAAACCATTATGGAAGCTAGGCATTGTGTACTGTATGCAATTCCAAAGTACCCAGAAACTTAAGCTGACGTTTATTCCTTCCCTCGAATTTTGACAGGTCCTGAGAGGTGTTGTTTAAGCTTCTGTAGAGAGTATTAGTAAATTAGAATGGAAGGTAACAAAGGATAATTCTGTTTATGTACATACCAGTACAGCAGTGGCAGACAATTAATAACATTTTTGTTTGGTAACTTACACAAAAACATAACTGTGATCCATTATGTTGGGAAAGGTAAACCCCAGCTAGTTCTGTTTCTTGCATGGGATGTTTTACTAAAGAAAGCATGGCATTATCCTGGTGGGACATTTGAATCTATTCCAGACATTATGAGCTGCTAATTTGCTGTCAGAACAACCCCAAAGGTTTTCCTTCAGACTGGGCTGGCAGCAACAAGGGAGTGAGCTGGAAATCTTAATGAGATGAAGGCCATTTTTAGCCACCTGTTTTTTTTTCCACCTTTTACCTGTAAAATATTTCTTTCAAAATTCTGAGGTGTATTTCTCCAGTGCAGGACACGCTTGGTATAAAGGGGATCTGAGTTTTACTTAGCATGCATTACGGAGTGGCCTACCTGAGCTGAGTGGTGATATCAAGAAATTTGGTCTTTGTTCCTTGAAATCTGTGATTGCATTTATAATCCCACTGGTGAACCAAATGTGTGGACATTTAGCACTGTGTGAGCAAAGGGGAGGGAAGGATGGCAGAGCGGGTATAGTGTGATTACAGCTGCTTAGAGATGGCACTGTTTGCATGGCAAAGATGTCACCTGCATGTCTTGCTCCAGCATTTTTTTTCTAGACAGCGCGTTGCATTAGAAAGATAATACCTTGCATCCTTGTGGAGCAGCAACAAAGTGCTGCAGAGTGTTTCTTCTGGCCACCTCCATTTTCTGCTACTGCAGAGAAGATGGCAAAGGGGAAGAAGAAGGAGGCATTTTCAGATACAAGCCTTACCTAGATGCCTGGTACAAAGCCCAGGAGTGGACACACTAGGCAAAAGCAAACCATGATTTGTACTGGTGCAGCTTAGCAGAAGGAAGCTGCTTTTATGCATTTTTCAAACTATTGGGCTTTTTGTTTCTCTGTGCTGCACGGCTTCACCAACACAACTACTAAATGCTGAACTCAGGTGCAGACCAACTTCTCAAATCTCTGGCCCAGAAACTCCTCTTGAATTGAAGGGTTGGGGAAGTAAATATGGGTGAAACAGAGAAGGATTGCATCTTCCCATAAAATCCAGAGCTTGTCAATACCAGAAGAGAAGTGAAGTTGCAAAACATGTTGGCAGGCATGCAACACAAGTGAAAAATCAGTACAGGACTGCCAGCTGAATTACACTCTTCAACTTTGTGAGCCAGTTTCTGTTCTCATAGGGTGCAAATCTGGACCAGCTCTCCTGACTCCAGTGAAGAATTTCAGGATTTATATCTTCTGAGTGGAGCTGAATTTGGCCCTCTCTTGTGCAGACTGCAGTTATACTGTCACTCCACAAACTCCAGTATTTTTAGCAGCAGTTGTCACATCTAATCAAACACAAAATTTAGCAGGATGAAGTGAGAAAAGTGCATGGTTCAGGAGATTTAAAGCCAAAATTCCAAACATTTTATCCAATCTCTATACTGACAGCTAAGTAAAGACGTTTGTATATACATATATGTATTTAAGAGTTATTTACTGGTACATTTGTGCTCTTACCAGCATTGTACTTCTAAAATTGCTAGCAGACACCTACTATCCTGAGACTAGTTCATTAAAAAAAAAAAAAACAACCAAAACCCAAACCCTCAACAATGATATGTTATCTTTAAAGTGAACCATTCACAAAGTTAATTCAAAGACTAACCACATTCGTTTAACACAAGAGCCGAGACAATATTATGTAATCTATTTTCCAAAGCAAATTCCAAGTCATGAATGCTCACAAGTGTTTAAAAAAATCTAAGGCCCAAGAGCTGATCATATAAATTAGCTGATAAAAGAGTTAGAAAAAGAAATAACAATAGTAATTCATAAGCAGAACCATGTGTACACACAGGGAAACAAATTTGGTTCAGTAGGCTATTCTTTATTGTCTATTCATTACTGATTATTCACTCATCTTTATCTTCTAATTCCCCATATCAAATCTTTTTAATTCATCATCAACTATGGAGACTGGCTGACATATGTTTGCCTAGTCCAATCTGGCATGAGGCAATATCACAGCTGGAGGTATTTCATGGAAAAAATGACCTATCTGAAGCATATTGTCAGTTATCCAAAGGATATAAAGTCAGTAATCTTGAAGTACTGATTTTGAGGCATTGGTATATTCTTTTTCCATGTTTTTAAGGAAAAGGCTTGGAGTAAAGCAGGAGTTATCAAAGAGGTGAATTAACTGAGCATCCTGAATTCTCAGTGAACATCTTGAAAAAAGCAGTATGTACAGCCTACTGTACTTGTTACTTTACTGTGGGACTAGTTTGAAATTTAGCTTTAGGGTTTGGTTACTGTGTGAGACTGATTTGTCAAGAAGAAATTTTAAGTCTGTGTTGCAAAGAGTGGCACGGGAATGCCGAGTGAGACCATCTTCTTGTCATCTCATTGTTCTTCGAGAAAAACCTCAAGTTTTGCAGTTCCTGAACCAGGGAGGCAAATATCCATGCAAGGAGGCTGCAAATGAGACACTTTCAAATTAATAGTTAATTCTTTAAGAACTAATTGTAGTTGGAGACACTTGGGAAGGCAAACTTCAGAGTTGTGCTTATTTTTTTCTTGGGATATTTCAAAGATCTCAAGGTTTCCAGTTACTTTTTATGCATCTTTCTAAAATGGCTGTATATGTGCAGTAGCAGCTTTTCTGTGCATACCACCCCCACCCTTACGTGGTCCCGCTGGTATTTCTAACTGAGGTTGCACAGCCTGACTCACGCCACACATGTTAAAAGAAGTCATGCTGCTGATTTTTGAGAAGCCTTGAACAACCAAATGAATTCTGCCTTTTCTCCATTTCATTTCGTACTGGTGCTTAAATGGCAGAAATGTGCAACAAGATAGTCCATTTGGCTGCACATTTTCTGAGTTTAAATGAGGTGGGTGAGCATGCCTTAATGTGTGTTTGAATATCAACAGCTTGCAAACAAGCAGTCTTTGTGGGAAAAGAAACCTCATAGCAAAAGGAAAAGCTTTTGCTGTAAAATTTTACCTGATAGTTCATTTTCTTTATCCTTTAAACGTCATGGAAAGAATAAAAGTTTACTGGTAGGAGTGGAGTGAGGGACTGCCGCAGCAGTACCTTGTTTCCACTGTAAGTCTAATATGAGAGAAGGGTGGGTGAAACATGGCACATGTTATTAAAGAAATGCAGGATCTGAGAAAAATAACTTCCAAGAGGATTTATTCGGCTATGTGTCAGGCTGGGGAGTATTTCTATGCTTGAAGTGAGCCAGATTGCTGTGAGAAGAGCAGGGACTGACTTCATGGTCCCAGGGACAACTCACTTGGTGACAGAGCAGAAGGAGCTGTGCCATCCTTGTACCCTTTTGCACACCAAGTGACAAGCCACCAGCTTCCAGGGGAGCCTTGGATCATCTCAGGGTGAATTCAGTGATTCAGGATGCTCAAAATGTGTAGGCTGTGCTTTCCTGTTCCTTCACTCAGTACTTGTCTGGGTTTCTGCTATGAAAGTGTAGAGATGTTTACATGAAGCACATCTGTGTACGATGTCCCTTCCAATGCATCTCGCACCTCTCTCTCCCTAGGACACACATCATATCCTCTCTCTCAGGAGTGGCTGATCTGGCCCAAGTTGTCTCCCTTTTGAAATTGGTTTCTCATCACAGCCCTGGCAGATAGCTCCCTCCCTGCCTGCTCCTCTCATCTCCCACCCTCCGAGCACTGGCGCCCTCCACGGACCCTTGTCCTGGGTGTGGGTTTCCCTCTTTGCCCTCTCCCTTACCTCCACTGCTTTTCCAAAGCATGCTCCTGTGGTGTCTTTGACTCACTTGCTGTCCTAGAGCTGCCAGCGCCAGTTGCCATTTTCCTAGCTTTAAAGACACTTTTGTGAACATACACCCATCCTGTTGGATACTCCTCCTGGAGCAGTAGCACTTCTAACTGTACTTTGCAGGAGGTGCCTTTCAAATCCCGTCTCACTGGGATCTCTGTGGAGACCCTGCTCTTTTCCTGGCCCATCTTCCCAGAGCATTTCTAACAAGAACATGGTTAATATATTGGGTAATTTATTTTCCTTCCGTATTTCAAGTTGTCTTCCCTCCATATATCATTCATAGACAAGTCTGTCAGATCTCTTTGGATGTCCTGTTATCTGAGATCAGTGTTGTACAGCATGGCCTGTAATGCATGAAATCGGAGCAAGCTGTATGCTTATGCTGTGCGGCATGGTTAATCATTCTCAAATGCTATCATCAGTTATCTTGGAGGAGTTAAAAAAAAGAAAAAGACCCAAGCAGCCTGTGGCTGATTTAATCTTTAAAATCAGGAGAGACCTTGCAGTGATTAAAGAGCCATTTCCTGACTACATATTGATATGAGTTGCTTCCAAGTCAAATATGAGGGAGACTGACAGGCATTCAGTCTTGGTCTGATTGGCAGGTCCCAGCCCCATGAACAGGGATCCCTTTCTTGCTGTTGTTTAAAGGCATTCTAGGGTGGTCTGTATTTAATACATCGCCATCTCAAGTAAGGGTCCTGGTATTTTCTATTGTAATTGACAAAATTGCACACTTTAATTTTCAACATCCATAAGGACAGGTGGAAAGTTTTATTCAGAAACTGAAGGCTTCGTGTTGTTTTCCAATAGCTTCCAGAAGCCTGTCACTTTGGGAGCAATTCTGCGTTCCGAGAAATGCCAGAAAAAAATGTGTGCTGAAGAATTTCTCCAATACCGCAGAGTGCCGAGTCCTTTTTAACACAAATCAGTACGGCAAAGCATGGCAAGCATGAACAACAGTGTTGTGGGACACTGATCTCTGAAATCTGGAAAGCACCTTCAGAAGCCCTTGATCAGCACAGGGGCTAGAGCATGGGGACGATGCTTAGGAAAAGGGGGTTTGGTCCAAGTATTTCTCCTGGCCTATTGGATGATCATGGCTTTGTCATTTCACTCCTCCAAGGATCAAGTTTCTTCATCCGTGAAACGGAGACTGTGATAGCAATCCCCTTCATAAAAGATTTCGGGATCTTCTTCAAGTTTATGAAAGATATCTTGCAATATGGTGCCCAAAGTAACAGGAAACTAGACTCAGTGATTCAGTGTTCTCTTCCAGTTCTGCATTCCTGAGGATGTAGAAAGGTCTGTGTGAACTCAATGTTTTTATTAAGGATGGCCTGGTTTATGAGTTTACAATAGATAATCAAGTACAAATGGTCTTCCATTTTTAGATTCCCCTCCCTTCAGAGGCTGCCTCACTGCACTGACATAGTTTTACCCATAACTTCAGTGCGGCTTTAGGCAGAGACAGAATGCTTGCAGCTCTGGGAAACATAGTGCTGAAACCTCCTTGGTTGCAATCGTTCACACAGTCCTATGTTTTCCTCAGAAACCAAGTCACTCCTACTCCCATTCCTGTATCCCATATTTTTTCCCTTTGGAGATCCCAAGCCTATCCTAACAAATCACTAAATTCACAAAAATATCCAGCATACTAAGGCAAAACAGCATTAGAGATTTAGTTGTTTTTTTTTTTTCTCCTGTCTCATCCAGATCTGATACCAGAGACAAAAAGGAATTTTGCTGTCCAGATCATCCTCTTTCAGTTATTTACATTTTGTTTTATTGCTAACAGCTAATCAATTCAAATAAAACCAAATATTTCTCCAACCTCAAATGCAAATAGTTTGTGTGTGCTTTTTTATATGAAAGATAGCTGATAGTTATAAACCCAGGCAAACAAATGTTTGCTGCAAAGAACTAAAAATGTACAAAGACATGAAATAGAAAAGGGTTGAGGGATTCAGGAAGAAAAAAAGGGCTTCAGGGAGTCATTGTGCTATTTGCAAAGCAAAATTGCCATTTCTGTAAACGATTATTTAATTGTTGATATGAATTTAGCCTGGTGATAAAATTTTTTCCTGGCTCTGACAGACATTCTCTAGTGGAAAGAAATAAATCTGGTGAGTTTGAATTATGCGCAATTGGATCACTGATTTACTCTAACTTCAACATCAGTTGGATGTCATGGTGCTTTCTGTTATATTTCTATATATGAAAATGCAACTTGAAAAGTATTAACAGTGATTAAATGTGACATCCCTCAACATAATGCTAGCAAAAAGGCAATTCTGAACTATGGGACACACCTCTTGTGTGCCCTGCTATTCTCACAGAAAATGGAAAATGTGCTCTTGTCTTGGAAAAGGTCTTTTGCTACCTACAAGTAATGAAAGTATGCCACAAACTATAATTTGTCCGAGTGTAGGACAAAACCTGAAACATTCTCAGCAGACAAAAGTAATCAGAGATATCATACAGGAAGAAGTTAATGTTGAGCTTTTTTATATGTTGGCAGAAATAACAAATTCCAAAGTTATTCATAGGCCAAATGCAGAAGACCAACTGTTGGTTGAAGAGTATGAGTGTATGAAACACAACACCTGTATAGTTAGGAAGCATCACTGAAGTGCTGAGTGCCTCTGAACTCTAGTATGCAAGCTGGAGTCAAAGAGGCTAAATCTTTTATTAGAAGATTGAAGTATTTAAGTAGGAAGTATTGTTCGCATTCAACTGGGAGAAGTAGAGACACGGAGGTGTTAGTTTACGCAGCTCAGAGTTGAGATGAACGTGAGCATGAAGGTAAGGAGTGCATTCCCAGCTTGTCTGGAGCTTGAAACAGAAATCCCTCTGGTTTCAGTGAGGTAGCACTTGTCCCTGATCTTACTTTATTTTCCTTCTCTCCATCCTAGCCATTAAGGATTTCTTCCTCATTTGGTTCAGCAGATGTTGCTTGCCTTATGCAAGAAGATGTTGTCTTAAAAAAATTTCAGAGGAAAGTTCAGCCTGTGGCTTGTTACTGCCATTATTTATTTTGAACGAGGTCCAAGATTATAAGGCACATGGACAATCAGGCTATGGATAAAATGATTAAGATAGGGCTGACTCAGACCTGTTAGTCTGGCAAGGACTCAGCAGTGTATATTCCAGAAAGTGAACTCCCTAGGAGTAATTTGCCTTATCAGAAGCTTTTATAATTCTGTGTGAGATGATAGTCGATGGAAATAATCCTGCTTGAAGCAAGGATGTAATTTTTTCCCATTTTTTTGTATCTCCAGAGGTGAGAACTGTAGTCATAGCTACACATAATGCTTTTATTTCTATCCTATCTTGTATTTACATCCTACACTTGTCTTGCTAGAGGAGCTGAATCAACAATTCACATTTATCTAACTGTGTGAGCTAGGAAAATATCTGTCACTGCTGTTCTGAATTCCTCCACATGACGATGTGTGAAAAGATGCAACAATTTGATTTCTTTAGCTAGTTGTCTTTAAATTCCTTTCAATTCTTGTCACTTTGACTTTCATTTCAGGAAAAGAGATAAACTGAAGTTAAATTCTGTAAGAATGATCTGAATTTACCTACATGAAATGAGCACACAATATATGCAAAAGTATTAACCTAGTAAAGAACAGCTCCTTTTTTTATGATTCATTTCAACACATTAATGGAATTGGAGAGATGTGCAAAAAAAAAATGCATATCAAAACAACATACTTAATTTATATTTATGCTGTTAATTATTTCCTTTCACTATTGTAAGGGAATTTTTAAGTTATGAAAAGCGGAAGGAGAAACTGAAAAAACAATTAAAGCTGAATAGAGTTTTATTACCTATGTCTACCTCCTCTGGGCTGCATCCAGGAATTACATTATTTGTGTGGGTTTTTTTTTCTTT
>VZTL01071877.1:78134-97925 GCA_013400535.1 Scopus umbretta | reverse complement strand
CGGCCAATGAGGCGCTCGAGCGCCTCCCGTCGCAGCCAATGGGCCTGAGGCGCGGGCGGGGAGCGGCGGTTGGCGGCCGTTGAGCGCGTGCTCCGCGGGGCCGTTACTGCCCGGCCGGGCTGAAGGCGGCGGGTTAGCGGCTGCGGGCTCGGCGCTGGTGCCCCGGCCTTTAACGGGAGCGGGGCGATTCGTTTATGCAGCAGGAAGGTTCCTCAGCCTTCCCTGGAGCCGGGGGTGAGCGCTGTGAGCGGCGGTTCCCTGCCCGGCGGTTCCCCTTGGGTGAGCGGGGGCACCGGGCTGCTCTGAGGGCTCCCCCCCGTTCCTCCCCGGGGGCCCAGCTGTGGCTCTCCGCGCTGCGCTGCGAGGTGGAGGCTGTGCTTTAATACCGGTGCCGGTTCCTCACCCACCTGGCTGTTGTTAAGCCCCTAGCTGCACCGCGAGTAGTAAGAACAACGTTATCGTTATTTATCTAGGGCATACCTAGAGCTGTCGCGGTTCTTGTTTCTCACCTCGTTCTAAAGGAGGAAAAAAAAAAAAAAAAAAAAGTAGGGGGAAGCAGGTCACTTCTCTGTGGTAATACGTTGTAGTTTGCACGTAGACATCCGAGATGTGCTTTGGCAGCATTACGGCAAGGTTTTTAATTTCACATTGGTTAGTTGCTCAAAGCTTCAGTTAGGAGATAAAGGTAAAGCTAGTGTAATAAGAAGGCTTTCGTGAAACAAAAACAGCTGCAGAAGCGCATAATGAAATCACGATAAGGTTTTTTTGGAGGGTGTCTGATTTCTATTGATGACTTCTGTTGAGCGATTTAAATGATTTGTATTAAGTGATTTTAAATGATGTCATTTTAATGCTGATCCTTAGCGGAAGAGAATGAGCGCATGCAGATTTGAGAGACGAGCCATTTTTCTCCATGAGGAAGGGCTGTCAAGAAGTTCTCTCTTGTTCTGCACACCTTTCTGTGCAGATAGGAGGCCTGGGTCACACTGTTTATATCTGGGGCAGGCAGAGCTCGCATAACTTGTATGTTAGTCCCAGAGCAGTGGCCAAGAAACAGGCTTGAGTTTCCAGTCCCCTCGTGCTCCACCGGCAGCCTGTCTCTCGCTTCAGTACTTGGTTCTTTTAAGGAAAAGAAAAAAAAGAAAAAAAAAAAAAAAAAAAACCAACGTGGTTCCTTACGGGCCATGTTGCACCAAGCTGGAAACTTCCTCTGGAGGATGAACCAGTGACTTCCATCTTTAGAAGGGTATGAAACCCAGCTTATAGGCCTGTCTGCATGCCCTTGCAGGGGGAAGAGTCACAGACAGGACTGTAATTTGCTGTGCTTTATGTAAGAATATAGCCAGGTTAGAGACCTGTGACTATAATATAAAATGGTTATGTTTCATTTCAGTAGTTTTGAAAGCATACCTGGGGAAGATGTCTAATATTTTTATGTATCCTTCCCTTCATTATGAGCTTTGGGGGAAGGAAGAGAAGAACTGACAACCATTTATAAGAAGCAAGCTTCACAAAGAGCATCTTCTACGTCTAATATGCTTTTTCTCTGCTTTTCATTTATGTTTGCTATAAAACTAGGTTTTGTTGCTCTGTTTCCAGAGCAGGTGTAGTGTTTTGGTTTGGTGTACTGTCCAGCTTGCTCATGTAGCTAAAGGAAGTGCTCTGATCCAAGAAACCATCCTCCTGTTTTCCCTTATATCTTACGCTTTTGGTTGTAAAGATTCTCAGGTTTTCTTGCGGTTCTGTGCTCGATAACCATTTCTTCTTGTTTCCCCAGAATTATAAGGAATGTGCTTCTATTTCTCCCTTTTCTAATATCTGAAGGTTTTTTAGTTCTCGGAAGGCACAGAGCTCGAAGTTCACCTCTTCACTCATTTAAGTAGTTTTTAAAATTTGTATAGCTCCTGGACCGGAGGGTGTTCCCTACAGTAAATATACTGGTCTTGGAACAAGAAGCTGTAAGCTTTCTCTGGCAAGGAGTGCTTACAAGGCCAAGTGTACAATCAGGAATGATGTAAGGCCAGTTTGAGGTCACTGAATCCAGAATAACGTCAGCATCCTGACTCTTGGAGTCAGTACGTGCATCGAAACACCTTGTGCGCTGTCATGAAGTTAGCGCACGATGTAAATAGCTCACTGTGTATCAACAGGGATTCTGATGATTTGGCCAAGAAATGCTTCAGTGGTAAGAGGATGGAAACTTTGCCCAAGAGTTAAGAAAATAGGATTGATTGGTCTCTGAGGATGCTTTTACTCAATTGAAATCACATGAACAAGAACGGCAAATTCTTTTAACAGCCTTCCATGAGCTCTTAGGATTTCTTTGAGAACGTACTGTGTAAGTCCTAGCTTCTGTGCCAGCATGCAGTAGGTAAAAATAAGATGGTTACTTTAACATTTTTTTAAACAGTAATGTCCTCTCGTATACCATGGAGTATCTCAAACTTCTCTTAATTTTTATTAAGGTGAGAAACTGATAGGAAGAGACAAGCCAATGACTTTGAGAGGCTGCAGTGGAATTGAGTTCTGTGGATAACCTCTGAGGAGGACTTTCTTTAGTGTTTGTACCATGGAATTAGAAAGGAACAATGATGTTACAAGCAAAAGGAGATGCTTCAATCAGACCTCGCATCTTTTTTCTTACTCTGAGGAAGCTGAGCACACATTCGTCAGAGATGTTGCAGCAGGAGCTAAATACTCTGATTTTGGCCAGGCACATTCTGTCAATGTTTCAGAATTAAAGTTGTCAGAGGAAAGCTTACCTTATTTAAGTTCATCTTTAGATGCAGATATTGAAATGTATAATAAAAAGAGAATGACAGTTGGCTGTGCACAGGCAGATGAAAGCAAGAAAGACGCTGATGTGTTGGGACGGACATATGACAGTACGCACTTTAATTGCGGGGTATGTGATGATTGCAGACAAAGCCATTTAGGAGAAGATTCACAGCTGGAGTATCTGAGTGCTAATGAGCAAGATTTTGATGATAGGAATAGCTCAAGTGTGTTTTCTGAGCAAAGGGAAGCTACAGGGATTGAAGCCTTGAAGCTGATAGATCCAGTTCATGAAGTTCCAGGGGGTGGAGTCGCAAAGGAACAAAATCTCGTTGACACGTCAGAAGGTTGTTCACCTGCTTCAGAGTATGGTGTAGGTCACCAGACCTGCCCAGAAGCAGCTATGCCAGAGCTTCCCCACCGGCTTCAGGACTCTCTGTCTCTGCCAGATTGCAGTGGCGTGACTTTTGATCATCAGGAAGAGCAAACAGAGTATCGTAGTGTTGTTTGTGGAAATACACTTGAAAGCCATTCTTGTGGGAGTAAAGAAAGGGTCTGTCCAAATCTGCTCGTACGTGACAGTTTAGAAAACAGAGAGGTGAAAGATGTCCCACTGATTAATGGCACACTGCCACCCCAAATGGCTACAAGTGAAGAAGTGTCTGAAAACAATGAGAGACACATTCACAGCATCTCGGTGAAGGAAGACAATCCTTTAGCATCACCACAGGAGAGGGCCCCTGCAGTAGCCACACAATTTTGCGAACGTGCAGGGGACTCAGCTTTCTACAGTTGTGAAGAATCTGGTGTGTGCACATGTGGTGCCAGCTGCGTTGACTGCACTGCAAAGGATGCAGAATCCCAATTTCCATTCTCTCCAATTCTCACTAGCGAGAATCCCTTTATTGAGGTGGAACTTGCAGATGCATCCTCCTGTGGAAATAGCAGCTGTCTGAACTCGGAGTTGGAGCATCATGAAAACGTGAAAAACATTAGCAGTCGTTCTGTGGTTAACCAGGCTGTTGATGCGAGTTCTGATTTTAGAGCTTGCTTTACAACAAGCAGAAGTACCAGTGCTCAGGTTTGTCTCTCGTCCAGGGCTATTAATACAGAGATAACAATGATGAACAAATCTCGACCTGTGGGATGGTGCCGTGAAACCCGTGTAGATGTTGCTTGCAATACAGACTGGTCACATGGAGCCGATAGTACACGGGGAACTCAGCCACAGCTTAGTGAGATGCTGGAAAAACACTCAGATGGCAATACTGCAACAGCTGAAAGAAATTCACAAATTCAGGTAATTAAAAAAAAAAAAAAAAACACACATAACCAAGCAATTTTGATACATAGAACTTTTTTTAACTTAAAGTTGCTTGGAACTTGTCTATACAACTGTTAATCTGAAACTTTTAAAAATGTTTTTTGTTTAGGAACAGCAGGAATCGAAAAATGAGTTTTGTAGCAGTGATTTAAAGATAAGCACTGACAGGTGGGTCATGAACTGTTCTTGTTTTGGAATTCCAGATTCGGGATAAGATTTTTTTCATGATTGAAAGGTTGTCCATGACTTAGCAAAACTGATGGTACTAAAAGATTGCTGGGCAGCAGCTCCTGTGCTAGAGAGTAGGGCTACCTTTCAGAGGGACCTAGACAAGTGAGAAGAATGAGCTGAAGACCTGCTGAAGTTGAACACAGACCAAAACAGTCTTGGTCTGTAGTTGCAAACTGGCCAACAACAAGTCAAGTGTATGTCAGCAGTGCTCCCATATGGTGAAGAAGGGAAGCCACATCCTGGGGCTGCATTAGCAAGAATGCAGCCAGCAGATGGAGGGAAGTGTTGATTCTTCTCAGTTTGGTGCTTGTGAGGAGGTTGCATCTGGAAAGGTATTTCCAGCTGTGGGCTTTGTAGTGCAAGAAAGAGATTGGCAGGGTGGAGAAAGCCCACCAGAGGACCATGGAGATGGTGAGGGGAGCTAGTAGAGCACCTGATGTGTGGAGAGAGCTGAGGGAACTGGGTTTGGTCAGCCCGGAGAAGGGAAGGCTGGGGAGGTGGGGAACCTCCCTTGCAGTTCTTGGCAATCTGATGGTGGGGTGCCGAGAAGACGGAGTTAAATTCTTTGCAGAGATGCATTTTGAAAGGGCAAGAGCCAGCAGTTACAGTGAGGGGAATTCTAACTGGGTGTAAGAAAAAGTTTCTTATAGTGAGAATAGTATTGGAACAGTATTGGAGAGATGGTACAGTCTCCTTTCTTGGAGATTTAAAACAAACAAAAAAAACCCCAAACCCAGCAGCAAAGCTGGGCTGCATAAGACCCCAAGCAAATTTTGAAGTTAACTCTGCTTTGAACAGAGGTTTATACTGCCAACCTCCAGAGATCCCTTCCAACCTAAATTATTCTGCGTCTGTAGAAACAAAGTAAGTGCATGTGTCTGTAGATCAACAGAGTTGCTGTTTCTTTTTGTTCTTATGACTGCATTTTTTGGATAGAAATGATTATGGTGGTTGTGCAGTTTCCGCCTCTCGGTTAAAGCTGATGATAATGTGGAAGTTACTGTAAGACATAATTTTTTTTCTGGGTAGTAAATAGGAGGAACTGATTTCATTTTTCTTTTTTCCTTAAATCGTATCAGAAATAGCTTCTGGAAAGCTCCTTTTTTCAAAAGAAAAGATAATGAATGTAAAATACTGATTCAAGGGCTTCAAGACTTTGTTTATTATTAGTATTATTATTATTTTAAAGGCCAGTACACCTCAACAAACAAGCTGTGAAGAATTCTGCATCAAGCTACTGTCAAAAAATGCTGCAGAGAGCGATTGAAGCAGAATTGCAGATTCTAAATGCTCATTATCAGATGTGCTATCAGCACTGTTTGAAGATTTACAAACTGGCTTTGGAGGAAAACACGTGTTTTAGCAGGCATGTACTTTAATGTGTACTTTAATATACTTGAAATGAAATGGATAACTTGGTTCAAAGCCATTAATTGCGAATCATTACTGATGTATTCTATCCATAGCTTGTAATAGTGCTCATAGTTAGCGATGCTGTCCAAAAGAGGTTACATTCTCCTAACTAGCAAGTCTTACTTTCAGCCTCAAATTTTCTGTAGCATTCACAGACTCAGCAAAATACAGTTTGTTTCCAGGAATGTCTTTCTGTACAGAAGGAATAGTACAGAGAATCCATTCAGGAGTGGATGAGATGCATAGAGGGGGAGCTGGGGAGGAGGAGGTAAAAGAGAAAGAGCGAGGAGGTGCAGGATTGTTAAGAGGTGAGGCTGGAAGGGGATGGCGGTTGCAGAGTCTCTAGCTGTTAAAGCATATGCTCTGTAACAAACCTGGAATTCAACCAGGAAGTCCTGCCTCTGAAGGCTTTACTGTGCCACGGATAGCTATAAAACCTCATTACCATAGTGTCTGCTCCATAGCTTAGGAGGGGGTCCAAGAGAGCACCTAGTAATGCTGTGAAACAGAGTACGACTCCAGAGAGCTGCTGTGTGTGTTAGGAGTGAGCTCCTGTTTGTGCAGGATGCCGAGGAGCCTTCAAACCCTGTAAAATGTTTGGGCAATTCTGGAAGCAGTAAAATAAACAAAATGTCTGTCTAAGTTGGTCTTATTTTCTTATACGTATTGTAACAGAAGTAATGGAAATACTGAATTACGAACATATCTCGTGTTGGTTTTGGAAGAGCTAAAAAAGAAGTACAGCAGTATGAGAATGAAAATAAAAATGGGCATACCTTTAAATGCACTTCCACCACTATCAGTTGAGATGAAGTTGTTCCCAATCTCCTCCTCTTATGTCCCATGCAAGGTAATTTTTTTATTGCTTTTTGTCTTTAATATAAATTGTTTTCTTCAGCAAATTAAGACAAATCTTTTCTTTTTTGACAGTTGTTCAGAGAGGATCTTTGCTATGAGTAAGTAGTCCTCATTTGTGGTATTTATTAAAGCTCAAAATAAACGAGAAGTGAGGTTAAAAGATGTTAAACTTAGAATTTCTTTATTTCGTGATGTATCAAGTTGCTCCAAACTGTTTAGCTGAAAGACTAGCATAGCACTTTGGGTACAGTGATTTTATTTTAAGGAAATTTTCACTCTGTAGTGTTGTAATATGCCAACCGTGGAGTTGCATTTTTACTGTCTTTATAGCAAAAGTTTTCAATTTACAGGTAATTTTCCTGGTTCCCTACTTGCACCACTAAAATCTTTGTCTCTAATCTTCATGCTGTCTATCTTAAAGAAACAAAAACCACAACCCCCCAACAAAAAAACTCCACCAAACCAAAAAGATTTTGCTGCCAACAAAAATAACATTAAGCATATAAGGAGCTGTTCTGCTAAGATTATTATTCAGTTATGAAGAATGATAGAAAAATAACTTAATATTTCAGGCAGATGTATGGCACTGCATATTCAAGAATCATGTCCAGTTACTTTATGTAAGTGGAGATTAAAACCGATTTGGCGATAAGTTTTTACTGCATCAGGTAAACAACTAGAGAACTTTTTCAGCTTTCTTGTTAAGCATTAACAAAATTAATGAAAAATTGAAGAGATATTTCAACTTGTAAAAGACATACATCAAAACATCACAGAGAAAGCTATCTAGGTATAAAGGAAAAATAGCCTAACACAAACCTAGAACATAGCTTTATGTTTCAGGTTGCAACCAACGCTTTTATAAAGTACAGGTATCAAAAAAACTTTGGTTCTCATTTTAAGCGAAGATTTATTAAGCACATGATTTTACTGTGAGCTTTTGGAGATACTTAATATTTCAGAGTACTTGGTGTCATTGTAGAATTGAAAATTGTTGTGCCATATTTTGTATGAAATTCTTGGATCTGTTTTAGTTCTATTTCAGGCACAAGAAAAGCTGACTTTGAAGCACCAAAACGGCAAGAAAGGAAGATTTCTGTCAACATGGTAGGGACTTCTTCATTACTGAGTTTCATACACATTAACATTGTGAAGTATAGTCTCCTTTTAGGTATATGCAAATACAGTCACAGTCTTCAAGGCTCAAGCTGAAATTCTCTGCCAGTTATTGCAAATGCAGCTGATGTGACCAAAATTTTGATCGTCCTTTCAAAATAAAATAACTTGGGGGTTTTTGAAGATGATTAGAAAAATAACGTATAATCAGGTCAACGTGCTATGACATAACTGAAACATGTTTGTAGGACAATCCACAGACTATATGTTTGACTGATGGCAGTCAACCAACTGACACTGCTTCCTCCAAGGCTTTTGAAGAACAACATAAAGATCAGGATGTGGAACGTGGTAAGCGATCTGCTTTTAGTACAAATACTACATTATTATTTGAAAAAGCAAATCTTGTATAAAACATATGTATGGATACTCAACTGTCCTTTCTGTGATGGAATGCTTAACATTATATCAGCTCTATGTTATACTTTACATCTTGGGAAAAGAAGTTTTGCTGCTGTTGTGGTTTAGCCCCTGTCAGCTATCAAGCCCCACACAGCCGCTCGCTCACCCTCCCCCCGGTGGGATGGGGGAGGGAATCAGAAGGGCAAAAGTAGGAAAACTCATGGGATGAGATAAGAACAGCTTAATAATTGAAAGAAAATAATAATAAAAACAACAACAACAATAATTAAAAAACTAATGAAAAGGAGAACAACAAAAGAGAGAGAAACAAAACTCAGGAAAAACAAGTGAGGGAGTTGCTCACCACCCGCTGACCGATGCCCAGCCAGTCTCCGAGCAGCGATCGCTGCCCCCCTGGCCAACTCCCCCCAGTTTCTATACTGAGTGTGATGCCATATGGTATGGAATAGCCCTTTGGGCAGTTCGGGTCAGCTGTCCTGGTTGTGCCCCCTCCCAACTTCTTGTGCCCCTGGCAGAGCATGGGGAGCTGAAAAAGTGACCGGTGTAAGCACTACTTAACACAGTGATGTTTTAATTGTTGCTGTCAGCATTATTCTCATGCTAAATCTAAAACACAGCACTATGCTAGCTACTAGGAAGAAAATTAACTCTTATCCCAGCTGAAACCAGGACAGCTATTTAAATCAGAAGTGAAAAATAGTATCTGTCACCTCTTTGTAATGTAGCACCAAGTCATGTAGATAGCTGGAATCCTCCTTACCACACAGAAATTTGATATTCATTCATGTGACGTACCACGGTCTGAATTTTAACACACTGAAATTTGTTCCAACTGTCAAGGCTGTGTGAAAAATGAAGGGAATGAATATTGGTTTGATGCTAAAGAGGACTTGGCAGTAGCAGATTTTGCAGTAATATCTGAAGAAACAGAAAAGCAACAAGAAAAACAAGACACAGTTGACTTAAGAGGTGAGGTCATGTGCTTTAAGCTGCCATACCTAATAATGGTGTTTGTTTATTATTTGAATATTCGGTTCCTTCTACAAGCATAACTAAACTTAGAAAAAATGCTAGCTGGGTTTTCCAACTTAATTTTTCATTGACTTGCAGTGAATGCTTGTACAGATACTCAGCTCTTTTAATCCATGTTTTTCCTTGAAAACTTTAACTACACTGGTTAAACTCAATTTAGTAAATGTCCAGTCAGTCTTGTAGCTGGAAATCTTTCTTTTTTTCTCTTCCTTCTCTTTCTGCTGCCGTCTCTGCACCGGCTTCTTAAGAGTTAGCTGGGAATGGTCGGTGTTTGGAGACTTGGGTCCCGGTGACAGGCACGGTTACAAGTCCCAGTCTGTTGAAAGCAGAGAGCTTGTGTGCTCCCTGGTGGGGACTCACAGTGTATTACCCATGCTTTAGCACTGGTACCTGTTAATTCAGACCAGTGTTTTCTCTGGTTTTACCTCTTCTGCCTCTTCAACCCTCAGGAAATACTCGGGGAAAAGAGATTTCACAGACAGAAGAACTGTTCCTCACCCATTTTCTGTCAGAAGACACTCTTCATTCTTTCACATTTTTTAAAGGTTTTCTATCTATGCTTTCCAAAACCTACAGAGATGTTCGCTTGAACTGAAACAAGAATAGTTAGTTACACTTTGCTTTCTTATGTTTATTATTAGAAGTGAAGGCAATGGAGAGTGGAAAGGAGTGTTCTGTTATTCATGTTGGTGGCCTAAGTTCCTCAGTGTCAGAGGTATGCCTGTTCTCATTTACACAGCAGTAGTGCCGTGCCTCTTTTCTGAATTCTTTCATACTGTACCTTTGCAACAAAATGTGCTTCTATTTTGCAGGGTGATTTAAGATCACATTTCCAGAAGTATCAGATTTCTGACACTCCTATCTTTGTGGATTCTAGTAACTACAGGTATATTAATACAAGTTTTACCTGTTTCAGATTTTTTTTTCTGTCAAAGCGAGCAAATCATGGCAGTGAGGAGGGAGTTGTTCATTGATTTGATTCAGTAATCAATGTAGATACAGATAGGTTGACAAAAACTTGTCATTCCAGACAGGTTCTCATTTTACAAGAAGTTAAGGAGTCTGAAATTTTCTGTTGAGTTTAATGGAGATACAGTTAATATTCAAAAGATGAGAACCATCATATGTTCTTACTGATAGTAATTGAATATGTTTTANAATCTTTTCTTTTTTGACAGTTGTTCAGAGAGGATCTTTGCTATGAGTAAGTAGTCCTCATTTGTGGTATTTATTAAAGCTCAAAATAAACGAGAAGTGAGGTTAAAAGATGTTAAACTTAGAATTTCTTTATTTCGTGATGTATCAAGTTGCTCCAAACTGTTTAGCTGAAAGACTAGCATAGCACTTTGGGTACAGTGATTTTATTTTAAGGAAATTTTCACTCTGTAGTGTTGTAATATGCCAACCGTGGAGTTGCATTTTTACTGTCTTTATAGCAAAAGTTTTCAATTTACAGGTAATTTTCCTGGTTCCCTACTTGCACCACTAAAATCTTTGTCTCTAATCTTCATGCTGTCTATCTTAAAGAAACAAAAACCACAACCCCCCAACAAAAAAACTCCACCAAACCAAAAAGATTTTGCTGCCAACAAAAATAACATTAAGCATATAAGGAGCTGTTCTGCTAAGATTATTATTCAGTTATGAAGAATGATAGAAAAATAACTTAATATTTCAGGCAGATGTATGGCACTGCATATTCAAGAATCATGTCCAGTTACTTTATGTAAGTGGAGATTAAAACCGATTTGGCGATAAGTTTTTACTGCATCAGGTAAACAACTAGAGAACTTTTTCAGCTTTCTTGTTAAGCATTAACAAAATTAATGAAAAATTGAAGAGATATTTCAACTTGTAAAAGACATACATCAAAACATCACAGAGAAAGCTATCTAGGTATAAAGGAAAAATAGCCTAACACAAACCTAGAACATAGCTTTATGTTTCAGGTTGCAACCAACGCTTTTATAAAGTACAGGTATCAAAAAAACTTTGGTTCTCATTTTAAGCGAAGATTTATTAAGCACATGATTTTACTGTGAGCTTTTGGAGATACTTAATATTTCAGAGTACTTGGTGTCATTGTAGAATTGAAAATTGTTGTGCCATATTTTGTATGAAATTCTTGGATCTGTTTTAGTTCTATTTCAGGCACAAGAAAAGCTGACTTTGAAGCACCAAAACGGCAAGAAAGGAAGATTTCTGTCAACATGGTAGGGACTTCTTCATTACTGAGTTTCATACACATTAACATTGTGAAGTATAGTCTCCTTTTAGGTATATGCAAATACAGTCACAGTCTTCAAGGCTCAAGCTGAAATTCTCTGCCAGTTATTGCAAATGCAGCTGATGTGACCAAAATTTTGATCGTCCTTTCAAAATAAAATAACTTGGGGGTTTTTGAAGATGATTAGAAAAATAACGTATAATCAGGTCAACGTGCTATGACATAACTGAAACATGTTTGTAGGACAATCCACAGACTATATGTTTGACTGATGGCAGTCAACCAACTGACACTGCTTCCTCCAAGGCTTTTGAAGAACAACATAAAGATCAGGATGTGGAACGTGGTAAGCGATCTGCTTTTAGTACAAATACTACATTATTATTTGAAAAAGCAAATCTTGTATAAAACATATGTATGGATACTCAACTGTCCTTTCTGTGATGGAATGCTTAACATTATATCAGCTCTATGTTATACTTTACATCTTGGGAAAAGAAGTTTTGCTGCTGTTGTGGTTTAGCCCCTGTCAGCTATCAAGCCCCACACAGCCGCTCGCTCACCCTCCCCCCGGTGGGATGGGGGAGGGAATCAGAAGGGCAAAAGTAGGAAAACTCATGGGATGAGATAAGAACAGCTTAATAATTGAAAGAAAATAATAATAAAAACAACAACAACAATAATTAAAAAACTAATGAAAAGGAGAACAACAAAAGAGAGAGAAACAAAACTCAGGAAAAACAAGTGAGGGAGTTGCTCACCACCCGCTGACCGATGCCCAGCCAGTCTCCGAGCAGCGATCGCTGCCCCCCCGGCCAACTCCCCCCAGTTTCTATACTGAGTGTGATGCCATATGGTATGGAATAGCCCTTTGGGCAGTTCGGGTCAGCTGTCCTGGTTGTGCCCCCTCCCAACTTCTTGTGCCCCTGGCAGAGCATGGGGAGCTGAAAAAGTGACCGGTGTAAGCACTACTTAACACAGTGATGTTTTAATTGTTGCTGTCAGCATTATTCTCATGCTAAATCTAAAACACAGCACTATGCTAGCTACTAGGAAGAAAATTAACTCTTATCCCAGCTGAAACCAGGACAGCTATTTAAATCAGAAGTGAAAAATAGTATCTGTCACCTCTTTGTAATGTAGCACCAAGTCATGTAGATAGCTGGAATCCTCCTTACCACACAGAAATTTGATATTCATTCATGTGACGTACCACGGTCTGAATTTTAACACACTGAAATTTGTTCCAACTGTCAAGGCTGTGTGAAAAATGAAGGGAATGAATATTGGTTTGATGCTAAAGAGGACTTGGCAGTAGCAGATTTTGCAGTAATATCTGAAGAAACAGAAAAGCAACAAGAAAAACAAGACACAGTTGACTTAAGAGGTGAGGTCATGTGCTTTAAGCTGCCATACCTAATAATGGTGTTTGTTTATTATTTGAATATTCGGTTCCTTCTACAAGCATAACTAAACTTAGAAAAAATGCTAGCTGGGTTTTCCAACTTAATTTTTCATTGACTTGCAGTGAATGCTTGTACAGATACTCAGCTCTTTTAATCCATGTTTTTCCTTGAAAACTTTAACTACACTGGTTAAACTCAATTTAGTAAATGTCCAGTCAGTCTTGTAGCTGGAAATCTTTCTTTTTTTCTCTTCCTTCTCTTTCTGCTGCCGTCTCTGCACCGGCTTCTTAAGAGTTAGCTGGGAATGGTCGGTGTTTGGAGACTTGGGTCCCGGTGACAGGCACGGTTACAAGTCCCAGTCTGTTGAAAGCAGAGAGCTTGTGTGCTCCCTGGTGGGGACTCACAGTGTATTACCCATGCTTTAGCACTGGTACCTGTTAATTCAGACCAGTGTTTTCTCTGGTTTTACCTCTTCTGCCTCTTCAACCCTCAGGAAATACTCGGGGAAAAGAGATTTCACAGACAGAAGAACTGTNTTTTTTTTTTTTAATGCCTTAGATGTGCATTTCTTTCCTTTAAAGACACTAATAAAGCAAAGTTAGCTGTAGAGGAAATGAACCAGAAAAAAATAAAAGGAAAACCAGTAAGTGTTGAACTTGCAAATACTTCATCAGAGAATAAACATTTGGTCTCCCAAGTACTTACAAAAAAGCTTTGGCGTGAAATCCAACCTATTGATAACAGTCAACAAAACTATCAAGATGGACCACTCACNTTTTTTTTTTTTTAATGCCTTAGATGTGCATTTCTTTCCTTTAAAGACACTAATAAAGCAAAGTTAGCTGTAGAGGAAATGAACCAGAAAAAAATAAAAGGAAAACCAGTAAGTGTTGAACTTGCAAATACTTCATCAGAGAATAAACATTTGGTCTCCCAAGTACTTACAAAAAAGCTTTGGCGTGAAATCCAACCTATTGATAACAGTCAACAAAACTATCAAGATGGACCACTCACTTCAGCCTCCAGTTCTGTGAAAGCACCTGGCACCACCTCTGCTGCTGAGAAAATGCATCTCCTTCCCATAACTTCTTCAAAAATTTCTTGCTCTACACAAGTACCTTCAGAAACAAAGTGCCCTGGACTGAAATCATCTACTGAAGATTCGGTATGTTCTTTGCTTGGAGTTAATCAAAAGGTAAATAGTTATTACTGAGGCTCCTTTATATGGCAGATAAAAAGCCTTAAAACTTCTTGTCCCGTAACATGTTACATTTAATATATATAGAGTGATGTTAGGATAGGAAAACATGTTATGTGTCGGTAATAAATTTCTGGCATGCTGCAGAAGAGTGAGAGCACCATTCGTTTGCCCCTGCATCAAACTGTGATACTCCATCTTTTTTTCTCAATCCTAAACCAGTTGAGAACCTACCTGGTTCTAGCTAGCATGGGATTTTTTTTATCTTGTTTTTCTCCTCTTTTGAGTTTCCACTTGTAACACTTTTTTTTTTATATGAATGTCTTGTGATTTTATACAGGAAAGATTTTTGCGATACTGGAGGGGAAACTCTTGGGGTTTTTTAATATAAATATAAGAAACATCTATGTATAAATATAGTATTTTGTATTTACTCAGGTTCATCCTTGGGAGAGTAAGGCGAAATTAGTAATTGCTGGTATTGCTCTCATAAAGTATATAGATAAGCCACCTTTGGGGATTTAACTTTAAACATGCTAGTCATCTGGGAAATACAGAACCAGATCTAACTTAAAGTAGCAGGAATGTCAGTTACACAAAAATGCATGTAGTAGTTTTATTTCTAATTTACATATCAGATAATACGACTGGTTGTATTAGAATAACTTATTGATCTGGATCTGTGATTTTTTTCTTTTTCCATAACAGGAATATTTATTAGTAGTAAAGATGCATTGTATTACATGTGCAATACTTAACCCATTCAGTTTTTGCTTGTTTTGATGCAACTCCAGGATACTGGAGAAAATTTCCTGCAGCAAACATCTGCTCCTTTCTCCACTAATTCATATGATGCCTTTATTTCTCCAAATACATTGAACCTGAGCAGCTTTACCAAATTAATGAAGAAACTTAAAGAAATTCATCCAGAGGCTAGCAGGTGAGAGCATTTGGATTTCATTTCTGCCCTGATTTGTAATGGATCCAATATCCATGGTCGCTAAGTGCTAAATGTATTGCACAAAATGTGATGTAAAGAGTTTTTTCTTTTACTCATATAGAGACAAAATTGTGGATGCTCTGCTGGTGGTGAGGAAAAACAACAAAGGTATCCTGAGTGGCTTGTCCATCAATTCTATAGTGGAAAGGACCTCTGTCGTTCTAAGGAAATCGACACCCAGTTGTGGGTGGGAAAAGCAACGTAAATAAGTGAGTATTCTAGCCTACAGAAATACTGAAAAAAACCAAACCCACCCACTTGCATTTGTGTAGCTGTATAGCCTGACTAGATTAGGAAGTAACTTAGTATAAAAGTACCAGAATGAATCCACTGGAACAATGGTTTCTAAGGATTGTTAGCTGTTTTGTAGAACATCTGTAAACAGATTGGCTTGCTAGCTCTATGCGCTCTGTAAAACTTGGTATACTGGGAGTTTTATTATGCAAACTTTTATTGATTAACTTAGTGGAGAATGTAGTCATACATATTCTGTACGAAGGTGACACCTAATGGCCAGTCTTTGTGTTGCGCTTCATAAAGAAATCCCACCATAGGCTCAATTTTGGTTTAAAAATCGATGATTTCTATCTGGTGTATGAGATTCAGTTCTGGACTAGAATCCAACAGAGTAAGACTGTATGTCTTCTAGGTTTTTTCATGTTAAAGGACATCTCGCCTGATGACACAGAACTGGAAGCTGCAGCAAGCTGAACTTGCCTAAAACCACAGCCCAGAATTCCAGGGATGTGTATATATATTCCCCTGTAGGAGGCATCCTTGAGTTGGCGCTTATTTGAGTCTCCTACTAAGCTTGGTATTCTGCTTACTTTAGGGCTGCTAGCAGTGCCACTACCACTACTCTCTGTCCCGTATGTTCTTAGCAATGCTCCAGCTTCACTTTTGCTGCAAACATAATCTGCACAATACTTATTCTTCTGTAGTGCTTCCTCCCAATACTGCACCAACTTCTTAATGCTCTGATTTTGGTCTCAAAGCTCCTGTTTCAAGGATGTCAGGGAGTCAGTCTGGTTTTAACTGATACCACCTCTTCCAAGATGAGTAGTATTTATGCCGATAGTTTTACCTATGCAGGTATCTTTCCCACCCATTGAATGCTGCCTGTCAGACTAAATTCTGCTGGTCGGATGCCTATGCATGTGTTACTGCAGTGCACAACAAACCCTAACACAGCTTTAACTTGAACAGAACTGCTGTGCATTACATACTAGAACTGTAAAAGAAGCAGAGTGATTCTGCCCAGTAAGATGAAGTAGAAGCCTGGGCTAGAAAAGCTTCCATAGATGTGTTAAATACACAAATAGATGCTTATAGGTCATTCGTCTCAGTCTCTGTTCTGGGAAGTAATGTCAGTGACCAGAAAAGTCCTTCAGAAAGGAGTGTTAAATACACAGAGACATAGGATGGGATGTTACATACAGCATGATTATACCTCCCATAGTGATGAAGAGCGTGAAACAATCTCAACTAATACGCATGTTTGGCTGAGTTCCTTTTGAAGGGATTAGTGTAACATAAAGTTTGTCAGTTTGGCATTTGACTGCCCTGTGAGCTTTTACAGATGCCTCTCTGAATCAAAATAAAATTGAAAAAAGAAAAGTCTTCATATTAATCTACTGACTGACTTTCACAGGACAGCAGATATGGACATAAACTCATAAAAAAAAAAATCTTACACTTGAAAGTATTTTCAACTAGTAAGGTTTTAACAGCCTCAAATGTGCTGTACCTTCCTAGTCAAGTGATTTTTTTTTTTTTTTTTTAATGGTGTGTGGGCTTTACAGTTGTAATTGTTCCTATTGATATTATTTTTGTTTTCTGTTTCTTTGCTAAAGAAACTATGACCTATAAAATTTTTACTTTTGTCATGAGGGAGCTGTGAAATAGCCAAGTCATTAGTAAGTAATGGGGCAAAAGAATTCTCATCTTTCCATAGTAAGAAACAAGTATGTAATACGTTTAAGAAAAGATGATTTTGCTCGAAGCTTATCTATACTAATTCTGGTATTTGTGTAGCTTCAGACTTTCCTGAAGGGGTAAGTGTCCACTGAGAAATACCACCTCAGAGCCTTACGTTTTTGCAAGCTGATGAAATGTCCAGAGTTGTATAGACAATACTTTTATGCCAAGCTGTGTTATGTAGTATTTAATGTATAACAACTTAAATTCAGCTTTAAAGCACAATATAATCTTGCTTTTTTCTTTGGCTGACTTAGCCCGGAGTTGGACATCTGAAAGTTTGTAGATCTTGTATATTTGTTGATTTTGAAGGTGTAGCTTCATTATAAATGGGAAGTTAGGTTTTGGACTGGAAAGTCCTTTTATTCTTCGTTAGTGACCAGCTGTCGTATTTACCTGAACAGCATGCTTAACCTTTTTCTGTTTTCTACCTAATGGTTGGCAGCAGTTAACAGGAATCATGCCACAAAAGTTACTCAGTGCAGCATTAAAAATGGCTGTTTCCTTAAATTTTGTCAGTACCCACATGTCCATGCTTGGAAGCCTTCTGTGAAACTAATAATCTGCATAGTACAAAATTTAAAACAGACCAATGGAGAGGGGTCTTGTCAAAGCATAACAAAAACAGTGCTTTGAGAAAAGAAATGCAGAGTCTACGTAGTCTTAAATGATGATTTGGTAACTTAATTTTCAGTTAATTGAATTAATAAAAAAATGACCACCAGATATGATTTGTTGCACAGAGATTACATATTTTATTGTCGTAATTTCTTTCATATGGTTCTTGAAGCTAGGAAACCTTGCTCCTCTGTGTACTTCGGCAGTACATAGCAAAATTATTATCGCTTCTAATGGTTTCCTGAGGTATTAAAACTGCTGATGTTCCTTTTATTTCAGTTTGAGTGTGTACATGCAAAATTTACCTACTGCTTTTTTGTGTGTGTTTTTTGTTGTTTTTTTTTTTTATTATTTTTCCTTCTTTTTAACTAGATGGCTTTCCGATTATGAAGAATCGATCATCTCCCTTTGGAAGATTTTTGCAAATTCTATACTCCAGCTTGTTCCAGGATTGTACTATATTTCTTGTTTGATTTATTTCAGCAGATCTTAATGAAAACTCATGTAGCATCACTGTATGATATGCAGTCTTATCCAAGAGAATATAACCTGAAGGTCAGTTTGTTTTTCTGTTTATGCAGATATTAAATGATTCTTCCCAGTTTTGTTGTTCCCTGTAGTTGGTTCAAGTTTCTCTAAGGTAGAAAGATCACACTTAAGTGAAGCAAGACTTCTGTAACACTAGCAGGGCTTTTCTAGGCTGAAGTACACAACCCCCAGTTCTTGTGTGCCACTTAATTTTAAGTGTGGTGGTAGCTGCTAAGATGTTACTAAATAGCCAGCGCACTTGTGCTTTCCAGATAAGTTGATTTCTGAATAGTCTGTAGAAACTCCATGTATCCTTTGAATACTAGGGAGGTGCAGGGGAGGCAGCGAGGGCTTCATTTTAGAAAACCAGGCTTTGGAGCTGGCAGCACTGGTGGATGTGGTTGCATAATCCTGGCACTGCAGCAGCAGTGCTTGCTCAGGAGCAGAAGCATTGCGTGTTCATCTTTGACTCGGAGGCATGTTGCAGACTGCGGAGTGGCGATACGGCCAAATGTTTCCTTTGGGATGAAGCCTAGGTTTTAATTATATTTTTTTTTCTGAATGTGGCATTTTGTTGTCTCCTATTCCACTTCTGTTGCTGCAAGCAGAGGATGGGCTTCTACATCCTCTTCTTGTGTCCCGTGGCCTGCTGTAGAGGGAAGCGCACGCTCCCTGAGACTTTTGGTTTGAGCTGATACAGGGGGCAGGAGGAGGAGAGCTGGGAGTGTCCAGCCTTTCATGTTTGTGTGTGTCGTTACTGTACAGAAGAGGTCTACATTTTAAATCCTCTTCTGGTAAACGAAGGAAAGGCAGCTTAGGTGTACGTGTCTGGTCAGGGGGTGAGGAGAATTATCCTTGATTGACACAGACAGGCTCATGCTGTGATATTGCACGACAAGACCGTACATCGCTGTTGTCCATCTCTGTCTCTTTGTTGTACTTTGTTCTAGATCCCGGCTGCATTTGCTGCTGAAAATAGTAGCCTTACTTAGCTGTGAATAAAGGTTAAAATTCCTTCTTCAAAAAGTTGTGCTGGTGTTCTGATGTTTTCAGATCTCATCCGTCCCCTCTCCTCTTAGCAGAACGACTGTAGGTAACGCTTTCACAGCCGCAGCCTTGTCTTTGACAGCCAGTACTGTAAACGTGGTCCTGAAGCTGCAGGTGAGGCCTCAACTTTGGTTTCTTCCCTGTTCATGTCAAGATGAAAGCGGGCGTAGGCTCTGCTCTGCCACATTATTAACAGCAAATGCTGCCCTTTGTCTTCCCCAGACTCAATTCTGTAATTAGGCGGGTGTTATTAATAGTTTGGGATAGAACTGCCTTTCTGGCCTGCAAACCGTTTTGTTTCTTTTGGGAAGGCAGAAACGGGTATGATACGAAACACTAAAGTTAGCACGCCCTGTTGTTTATTCACGTTTTCTCGTTTCTTGTTCTTCTCCCTTTGAAAGGAAGAGCAAAGTTAAAATGTGAAAACACCAATTTGTGGGGTGATGACCTCCCTGCGGCTGGAGCCTTTGCTCACCAGGATGATGCGCTCCTAATCCTAAATGTGCTCCCAGAGCCCAAGCAGGCAGTCTCCTGTTCAGGCACGAATTCAGTTATCAGCTGCAGGTGGAGCTGTACTAGCTCAGTAATGGTTTTCCACTCAGAAAAAAAAAAAAAAAA
>VZTL01071877.1:15118-74729 GCA_013400535.1 Scopus umbretta | reverse complement strand
CCCCCTGTATTTTTTTTTTTTTGAGCATGTTCTGCACTATTAAAAAAAAAAAACAACAACCACAAAACAACAAAAAAAGCTCATTTGTGTCTTTCTGCTTTACAGCCCCGCACACAGACAGGGCTGCACTGAACTTGCAGGTGACAACTGAGAGAGCTCAGAAGTCACAGTGGAGTCATGAATTTAGAGGTTGGTGATGCTTCTGAGGAAACAGGTGTTTTAAAATGAAAATAAATATTTCTTTAAAAAGGTGAAAGCTAAAAGGGGGAAAAAAGCTCAGCTAATAGATGTGCCAGGATCTTGCTAACATGAGCACTGAGCTAGCAGACGAACCCGGAGTGCCTCTGCTCAGCACCAGGTCTTGACACTCATGTAGGGAGCATCTCCTCTCTTCCTGTAAATCGTGCCACGCACCCCTGCAGTCTCCTTGCACAGGCGGCAGGTGGGGAGGAAGAGTTTTAAGGCTCATCCTCCCTTACGGCTTGTGAGCCTTGCCGCTGCCTTGGGACGTGCTCTCGGACGGCTGCCTTTGTCACTAAAGCACCTTCCCTTGCAAATTGTTGAGAGCTTTATGAACGGTGAATGCTGGGGGGGTAGCTTATGCTGCTCTCCTCCCCAGATCTGTATTTCTGGAGACTGCCTGCCTTTGTAGGCAGGTCACCCTGAGCTCGGGGGCCTTTGCCAAGCTGGTCCTGCCCCAGCTCCTTTTTGCTGCGTTTAACTGCGGTCTGCCGCTGCAGCCCACAGCAGGATGCAGAAGTGGTCTGGGGATGCTGTCTTTCTGTTTCAAAAGAAACAGCTGCTGTTTGAGATGCCCGGATGGCATCCAGAATAAACAGGGGAGCAAGCCTAAGGCTGATGGTGCTTCGTTGTGCTTTTGTTGAGTTGGTTATTTCTGCTTCAAGTCAGAGTGCAGCAACTTCTGCTGCTGGTTGGGAGCATCCGCTCTGCCTTGTGACCACAGCCTCTGCAGGACTTCTTGGTGGTAGGAACCAAGCCCCTGGCCTAAAGCTGCGAGAGCCGTACTGCCTGACTGGAGAGCTTTCCCCTGGCAGCTCAGAGCTGTTGAGTCCCAAATTTGCATGCTGTCCATGCCGTGGGACGATGACACAGACCCTCTCCCTGCCACCGTAATTCCCTGGCTGTACCGAAACTGGGGTTCAGATCCTGGCAGGATCAGCTGAGCTTTCCTCCTGTGCAAGAAAAGCCTTTCTCATGAAGCTCAACCTTTAATCAACTTTGCAACCGGCTGCGGAGTCCTTAAAAAGCAGCGATGGTCAGGGTATCGACTGCCTAAAAATAACCCCCATCTCACTCAGCAGGCCTGAGATCCAGCTGTATCCCAAGGTAGCCACTTCCATTAGAGGTAAATTTAGGCTTTTTCTGGTTTTTGGCTGTGGTCCCTTGCAGAGGCTGCTCCGAGAGGAGAGAATGAGCCATATGCTCGCTCATCGTTACCAGGAACGGTGGTGCTCGCGAGCTAGGTCAATGTCGTGCAGCCGAGAGGTAACAGGCAAACCCTGTGAGTTCTGCTAAATCCCAGGCAGGTTTGCACAGAGGTGGGCCCACGCTGACGGTGCTTCTGCTGCACCGCTTGCTGGAGGTGGTGCAGGGATGTGCCAGTAGCATCCCTTCCCTGGCCCCGCGTGCGTACCCAGGGATGCTGGCTGGCGTGGGAAGGGCTGGGTGACGCTGGGTGCTGTTGGTCATGGAACCGTGGTGCCTCTCGCAAGCCTGCTAGCAGGTGGCTGGAGATCCCGCGGGGATGGACGTTCCCCATGCTGGCGTTTGCTGTTGTTTTCTGTGCCCATTTCTGGTTGCACGCAGTGCTGTGCTATGCTGCTCTGATTTCTTTCGGGTTTAGATGGCTGTATTATTGAAAGACATAAAAGGGAATTGCAAATAAGGCCGGTAAAACATTAATATTACATTGATTCCCTGCATCTTCTGTCTATGCTGTCCAGCATTGTGTTTGCATATTCTACAGAAAACGATGCTTTCTTAAAAAACAGAACAGTTATTGGCGCTATGTATGATCTCTCCTGCAAAATACAAAATTACAACTGTCCTCTGTTCAGCTGCTGGGACCCCTGGAGTCGGGAGAAAAGGTAGCAACTTAAAACCTTTGGTGGTCTTCGGAGTGGTTTAAGTGGTCTTAACTCCACATATAAACATTGTGACTTTGATTCTTGGACTTTGGTCCAAGATGCCTCCAGGAAGGGAGGCGGTGGTGGGAGGAGATGCTTTGGGTTTTCTGTACGTACCTGGGTACCTGAATATTCCCTTTGCCCGGTAACCGTCCTTAAACCATTATACCTTACACCTTAATACCATCAATCAGTGCTTTGCAGGCTGTAGTCAGCTGATCACTGGAATTTCCTGGACTCAAAAATAATAGTAATAAGAAAAGATTAGCATCCAAAGTAACAAGAAAGGGAAACCTCTGCCTGTCAGCAGGAGCAGCTTTGCAAGACAGGCGGCTGCACCGCTACTGCAAAATTTTGCTGTGTGTTAGGATTATTTGTGTCTTCCTTCACCCCAAATCACACTCAGGAATGCCTGCGAGTTATCTGAGCTTGAGCATCTCTCTTAGAAAAATACTTAGTCTTGCTTTAAAGACTAATTGAAGGCTACCACGTTTCTGGGAAGATCCTCCTAAATATTTAGAGTGTGTCGTGTTACAAATCCCTGACAATAAAGTAAAATGTTCCTCCTCCCTTTCAGAGCATCTCCGAGATGGAGAGATCTTGAGGCTTCCTATACATTAAAAGAAAAGCACGTGAGTAGTGCTAAAGAAATTACTCCCACCATGTAATTTCACGTACTGTTCCCATATGTGCCAGCTCTATTCCTAGAGAAACCAGTGGCGTATGGGTTTGGTCGACTGGATACAGGCTGTACTATCCGGTCAGGAAGCCACTTGGCTTTGAGAAATTGAATTGCATTATACTAACTCTGAAATGCTGTTGAATTAAACAGCTGTTAAGCACTGACACTGTAAGCTCATACTTGTAAATGACCCTGGAGGTTGTGAGTAATGAAAATATATAAATGCCATAACCTGGAATGAGATCTCATAATCACTAAAAATGGAGTTGGCATCCTTCATGTTTTCAAGGGGCTGGAAATCAATATCGGGTCATTACAGAGACGAGGGAGGTCTTGGAAACCTGCGGATGGAAATCCAGAGTTATTGCTCTGTGCTAGCAAGTTCCTTCTGCCTCCCTAACCGGCTGCAAAATCTGGCTCTGTCGGTATTAGCAGGCATGTTTGGTGGAAGTTTGGGCCCCAAAGCGATGGCTGTGGTCGCAGCCCTTGCTGGCACAGACCGTGCACCGAGCAAGGACTGAAAACACCATGGGGCAGCACTGGGTTTGGGGGAGAGGAGCATTAAAAACTGCTTATGTAGGGCATATGCAGCATGTTTCAACTTAGTCAAATAGGTAAATACCTTTTGCTCTTCTCAAAGCAAATCACGGCTAGGGTTTGCTGGGCAGATTCCCGCTGTGGATAGGTGAGCACCAGGGAATCCTGAGCCCCGGGGCGCCGTTGCTCTGCTGTGGTGCTGCTGTGGATGCTGCCTACAAGCTCAGTGCTTTTAATCAGCAAATTCGGTAATGAACCTGCTTAATGGTTTCAGTCCCCTGTCTCTGCGCTTCTACAACTTGAGCTTTTCAAGATTTAAAACCGCAGCCTGGCACCTCGGGGAAAGCAATCCAGCGGGGCTGTGCATGGGGAAGTGGGTAGCAGCCTGGGTGAAAACCTCCAGCAGTGCTGGATTTCAACTGAGGGCGGGATGCAATCCATCCAGGCTTCCCCATATCCTTTAGGTAACATTTGTTGGGAAAACGGCAGCGCTCTGTGTGGGTGAGTTGCAGAGAAGTGCCTTCTCTGTAAGGAAAGAAAACTGCATTGAGAAACCTCTGTTAAAAAGGAAAAGAAGTTGTTCCCAGGCTACTCATGTGGCTCAGCAACAGATTTTAGTCTGGAAACTGTATATTGAAAGTATTTAGTCAAGCTGCTGTTCTTTGCAGCCTGTGATGAATGCACCAAGACGACAGTGCAGCTATTTATTTTGGTTTCCTCCCTAATGAATTTTTATATTTATTTATTTATTATGTGCTTCTTTATAGGCAGTCTGTTTGAGTGAATAACATTTGCCCAGGAACCGATTTTTTTATCTCTAAGGTAGTTTAGTAAAATGGTTCATAGTCCCATGTACCAGAATAATCCACGTTTAACGTACACGTACCCGTTGAAACCTGAACCAACAGGATCGAAGTGTGTTGTCTCCAAACCGATGCTGGGCACTTTCAGCCTTGGTGTTAGTTTCCTGGTTCTTATTATAGCCTCCATCAGCTGAAATAGCTGAAGGAAAAAATAGTCTGGGGGCGGGGGGAGAAGAGCGTGTTTGCCTTTAGCACGTTCTTGAGATCTTGAGCGTGGTGGCTGCTCATTTCTCTGTGGCTTTCTGCAACAAGACCAGCCCAGCTTTGAGACCCAGCCGACATCTGGCCTCTTTTGGCATCCCATGTTTTGTTGATGTTTTAAAAATAACTCTAAAGCACGGGTCTAACACCGGGTTAAGGTGCTGGGATGATGATGCAGGAAACCACTCTCCTCCCCGGTAGGCAGGAGAGAGGCGGCTGGTTCCCAGAGGTGGCATCCCTTCAGCCCCTGGAAGCTGCTGCCAACCACGCAGGCTGTTTGCAAAAGATGGGCGTGCAGAATTAAATGGGGATCCCTGGTTCAGCTTGTCTAGGTCAGCGAGCAGGTATGTGATGGTGATAATGGTCAGATCCTATCTGAGCTAGGAATGGGTGAAGCCAGTGAAGTCAGGGCTGTACCATCCCACATCTCCAGTGTGTGTCTAAAACCTGTGTTTTTCCTCCATTAATTTAATCAAGGCGAATTATTTTTAAAAAGAGCCCCGCTATTCATTAAGGATATAATTATAACTCACTGCTCGTGGCAGATTTTTCCCTCTCCTGATTTGCAGTCAGCCAACAGTTGGTTTTCAGCATGCCTGGGTTTTGATTCCCATTCTCCTTCTTCCCTTCTCAGATGATTTTGATTTTATTTTACTTACTAAATTATTTTTTTGGGGGGAAAGAAAAGTATTTGTCATTTTGCCCTATGCAGAATCAAGTCTAGGGACATGTAAGATCAGTCCTGTTCCTGGAAATGTGCTTGGCAGCTGCTGATGGATAACGAGGACATACCATAACTCGTGCTGATACCTCAGGGAAGCTGAGGCAAGGAGAGAAACTGGACCAGGGTCCTGGCTCTTTGAACAGCCTACTTCAATGTACTTAGTAGTTAATATTATTTAACAGCAATATTACATAGCAAAAAGTGAATCCCTTGTGACCCAGCTAAGCAGGACTGTCCTGCACTGGGCGATGTGTTGCAAAGTTCTAGTGTTTATTTTGCATTTTAGTTTTTATCAAATACTGTGCATCTTACAAGAGCTGTTATGTGGAAGCCTGTATCAGAACAATGTTAAATTATCCTTTGTTTGGGGAGGGGACAGCTGTTGTGTTGTAGGTGCAGGAAAGCTGCTTTCTGAGGTGCTCCATAGCATATTGAACTTGGAAGAGGATTAACAGAGTACAGCAGTATCTGTGCTACCCGAGCATCTCCTGAGCATGGAAGGGATCCAGCTGGAGGGGCTGGGGAAACTGTTTTCTGTGGGCTTGTTGAGGCAATTGCTTGGTACTTCCGTGAGTCACTATACCTTGCAGTAGTGTAGTGCTTTGGAAGCCTTACACCATCCCAAAGCGTTTCCGTGTTTCTTAAATCCCTCAAATCCTCAGAAAACCGATAACTTTGATATTTAGGAGAACTGGAGTTGTCCTTTCCACGCAGAATCTAAATGCTTCAATCTGATTTATTAACTTGGTGTAGAAAAGGGGGACTTCACCCAGTGGGACCCTGCTCCTGGAATGGCTATTCCCCTTCATTTTATTACAGAAACCAAAATAAATAGATAGCTTTTTTTTTTCCAGCCAGCACTAATGAGATGTTTTGCATACAGCTGAGCATAATCACCCAAAAGCATATCCAAAGTTTTAATTTTGGCATCCTGTTGTGCCTGTGAATGAACATGTGATTTATCCATCGAGCTGATACTTTGGTGATTTGTAATCATTTAGTTTTTTGCTAGGATGGGGGTGTTTTGAGTTTTTGCTATCATTTTATAGTTATCCCAAGCATTACAAGAGGGCACAAAATAGACTGTGTAAAAATAGCTGCCAGTGAATTATTTGTTGAAGTTGAGGTAGGAGCCAGCTGCCTGAAAGCAATGCCTGCTTGGGGGCTTTTTTCTTTTTTTCAATCATATTTTTTTATGCAAGCGCCCTATTAAGCTGCTGAGGCGGGACACTTTCAAGCAGCAGATTTGATGGTATTTTTGTTAATTGGTGGTTGGGGTTCCCACTCAGGCTGGACCATGAGTTGCGGGGGAACAGGGACAGCGCAGCATGGGTCACCCATGGGCAGGGGGGGTGGCAAGGCAGGAGCTCTGCCACACTGATGCCGGGCAGGAGGCGGGCGACGTTATCGGCAGAGGTAGGCAGGTGAAATCCTGCGTGGGCAGGCTGAAGGCCTTACTGGTTTTCATTTCAGTCTCCCAAATTGTCTTCCCCCCTGCAGACCTCCTGCCCTGGGCATGAGGGAGCCCGTCTCTGGCAGCAGGACCCCCGATGCCCAGGGAGAAGCGCAGGCATCTCCAAAAGGTGTTTCAGGCCGGGTCCCTCGTCCCATGGCAAAGCAGCTGCTGCGTCAGGCAGGGCAGGCGCGGGTCTCCGGGGGGACAAGCAGGGAAATCTCTCTTATTGTGTGGTCCCTTTGGCAGGCAGCGAGAGCCGGGATGCGGTGAGGAGGTGTCGCGCTGCGAAGAGTGGTAAGGGCAAAGGACTCCTGACCCGCGTACTGGCTGGCTTCATTAGCCCACCGCTCACAGAGCGGCCCTAATTAGGGACCTAGCTATGGAGCTGATTGCCAGGCACAGCGGAGCGTACTGCAGCCCCAAACCTTGTTGGGGCCGCAGAGCCGGGATGGGGTGGCAGGGTCCAGGTGCTGGCTCCAGTGAGTGGGGACCGGAGCTGCTCCGCTCGCCTCTTGCCATGGTCAGGGGGAAGCACTTGCAGCGCTCAGGTGCACCGTGCTTTGGTAAAAATGTGGTGCCCGGTATCGCTTCAGAGCAAGTCTTAGATGGTGCGTTTATCGAACCATCATTGGGCTGCCAAAAAAATAGGTAGGGATGTAGTCCCGGGCAGAAAGGCTATCGCTTTGGTGCTGCGTGCCCTGTTTGCAGGTACGAGGAGGGGACCGGGAAATGTAGCGTGCCGGTTCAGGGCTGCTGTGGTCTCTGGGCTGGTGTTTGTGCCAAGAGCCACGTCTGGCTGCTGGTGTGCCGCTGAGCTAGAGCTGGGTCTTATTCGTGATCCGCTTGTTTCCGTTTGACCTTCTCCTGTTACTGCCTTTTACTGTAAATAAGTCTTCATGCCCGGTGATGTTTATCCCTAGAAGTGTTTCTGGAGCATCATTGCACTGCCTCCAGCCTGGCTTTTGCAAGGCGCAGCCCTTGGCACTGGCTCCACTCCCATGCTCATCCAGGCCATGGTCCCTCAGAAATGGGACTTTTGGGGATGCTCCTCTGGAAGCAGTGGTGGGATGGCGCTGGCAGGACTGCAGCACACTCTTCAGACCCACCGCATGTTGTGCTTTTTTCCTGAAGATGTGGAAGCCTTTGGCCTCTTCGGAGGTCATCTGCCACCCGAGCTTTCCACATGGCCAGGTCCGTAACAGGGGACCATCCCCAGCCTGGGAGCAGGGACTGACTTTCTCTACCAATTCTGCATTCAGGTACCCGCTGGCTCCCAAGCTAGCAAGGTTTTACACTGACCCTCGCCGCAGCTTATGCCCCTAGCAAGGCACTTACGGCATGGCACTTATGCCATGGCACCTCCCGCCACAGTGGTCTCATTTCACTGGGATTTAATGGAATTTGCTGGCAAGTACTTACTCAGGGTTGGCGGAGGCTGTTTCGTGAGCGAGTCCAGATTGAGGGAGATGGGCAGTGCCCAGACCTGGGGAGCCCAGGGGGAGGCGATGCTCTGTCCTGGGACTGCAGTGCCTGCAGCTCGCTCCCCAAAGCAGCAAAAGCAAAGCCACAACCACATGCATGTTTTTTAGGGGAATACCTGTTTTCCTAAAACTGAGCTTTCCTAGACCTGTCATTTTTCATTTAAAAGTTTTCCCTCTGCTGCAATGCTTCCTGCCCCCCTTCCCCCAGCCTGAGTGACTTCTCTCCCATGCAAGTTTCCCGAGCCCTTGAGTCCTTTGAAAGCTTTTGTAACTTCATGGCAGTGAAGCTGTCGGACAGCTAAAATAGAGGCTGAGCAGACCTCGCTGGGGAGCTCCGGCCATGCTTTGTAACTGCATCCGTGCCGTGCTTACAGACCGCTCTGTTCAAGTAGTAGCTGGGTAGTTTCCTTCTGCTGCTTCATCTGCACCCCCCCAGAGTGGAGGGAGGCAGGGAGCGGGAGATGCTTCTTCTCTTCTCTGAAGCAAGTAGTGGCAGCATGTCCAGGACATCTCGGGATCAGCCTTCTCAGGTGTTGGGAGACAGGCAGATGCTTCCCCCACCTCCCAGTATCTGCTCTGCCTCTGAAATCCTTGCGGTGCAGTGACTCAGCAGCATGTTGAATAATCCCTGTTCCTGTTCAGCACATGAAAACCCCTGAATCCCATTAATTCCCTCTTAATTTACATCCTGAATGGCTACGTCGGGAAGGGAAGTCCTGCAGATTAAGGGACAGTGTCAGAACACCCCAAGTGAACAAGGATGCAGCAGGTGGGGGAGGCAGAGGCTGCCTGGTTTTGGGACCCGAGGATACTCCAGAAGCATCAGGGAGCAGGTTTGGGACAGAGCAGCTCTCTGAATTAATGCTGCTGGGATGAGAAATGCCCTTCTCACCGTAAGCAAGATGGTGGGCAACTGCTTTGGGTGGCCAGTGAGTCTCTCCTTGTCCTAACGACCCCAAGCCTGAATCCAGCTGCATGCCTGTGGGTTGCCGGTAGAGGGGAAAGGCTCTTCCCATGGGCTCGCCCGCTGCCTGCCAAACACCTGCATCCCTACAGCGATCGGGGCAAGGACTTTGAACACCTCCACATATTTTTGAGGTCCCTAAACTGGATGCAGGGAGCCTGGCGCTTTGCTGTGGTGAAAGCAGCAGCAGCTCATCCAATCATGTATTCATAAATAAAGATTTTGAGATGCTTGAAGTGCTACATATCATCCTTTTTCCTTGGCCAAATTTATTTGGTTGGACGTGGTGGCAGGGTAGCTCTGGCAGCTGCAGGCCTGGTGGGTCGATGGCCATGGGCTCCTTTTCTGCCTGTTAAATAACAATTATGGCCTTTTTGCATCTCCAGGTACTTTACAGAAGACACCAAGATGATGGTCCTCGCCGGCAGTTGAGGAAAGGGAAGTGCCTTGAGTTAAAAGCTGTTCTTCAGGGCAGGAGAGTGCCTTGAGCTGGGGGGCTGTGCCTGGGGAGGGCAGTGTGGAGAGCCCCGTGCTCTCCTCCCACCACATTTGCTGGGGTCAGGAGGAAAAGCTGTCCTGAGCCATAATGCAACACTTCTTGTAACCTGGGCTCAGAAATTACCACGAAGGAGATGCTGAAAGCCTCCAAAAAACGTTCCCCTGCAGTGGGCTGGTAGTGAGAGGGAAAGATGCTGGATGTGAAATATTGCCAAGCTTGGAGGGGAGAAGAGGACCAGTGGAGCTACCTGGGTAGAGGTTGGACTTGGCCTTCATGGGAGGGGGTGGGATGGCGTTGGGGAATGGCATGGCATGGGATGATCCTGTGCTGGTGGGGGGTTCAGGCAGGCTGCTTGAGGAGGGGACAGGCTTCTGTCTCCCCCACGATCACCTGCAGAGTTTGGGTACCTCCATCCACCTTGCTGTTTCCCAAGCTACTGCATGGCCCTGACAGCCCTAAGAGCCACTGTCAGATCCCAGCAGCTTGAGGCCTGACCCAGCCAGGCAGGGAGGAGAGGCTTTGAAAACACATTCCCTGTTCAAAATGGGGACAGAAATAGCATCCCCTGCCAGGGCTTGGAGGTTTCGTTTGACGGCGGGGGGCACGTCCCAGGCTGTCGGCAAGCAGAGGTATTAGCGGATGGCTCCCTCCTTTCTGATAGAGAAACAGTGTTGAGCCAGCTACCCTGTTGTTCTCCAACATCTACATTTTTCTGCCCACCCAGCTCCAGCCGAAGGGGGATGCATGATTGCTGAGCACCAGCTTCATGTTTTCCTGGTGAACCAAGGGAGCGTTTGCAAGCTCTGAAGCCCTCGCTGAGCTGGCAGCTGCCTGAAGCAGCCCCAGCGGGAGGTATATTTTTAAGCAGAGGGTGCTGGACCCTTCCTGCAGGTTACAGAGCTGCAGCTGCTGGAAGGGGTAGTTGTGCCTTTCTTCCTGCTTCTCCCCAACTGGCGTGGGTGACATCCTCTCTAATGTTTCTTGGCATGAGGTTTCTTGCACAAGACCTGAGCTTCCTGCTAGGTTATGCACCGGGTTGGTTTTTAAGCCCTATCTGGAGCTGTACCACATGGGGTTGTTCAGAGCCTGGCGGAGAAGGTGCTCCTCAGATGGGTGAGCTGCAGAGGAGCTTGGTCCCCAGCGCTGGGTTTGTACCTCTGTTGGGCCTCACCCTGCTTTTTGGAGAAAACATCTGACTTTCTAACACCACCATGGTGGCCAGAGGCTACGTACAAAGCAGCAGGCTGGAAGCACCCCCCATGCCCAGTCTGCCTCTGTCTGGAGAGCACAAAATCAAGCTTAGGAGGTGGTGTGGATAGGTACAGGCAGGCAGTCAGGGAGGTCCCTGGGGCAGGTTTGCAGCGACACCGCCAGTTCCCGCGTTGGCAGTTTGCGGGCGCCAGCTGGAGCCAGCCCAGCCCTTTACGTGTGAGCGCTGCTGGGAGCGGGGGGTTTATTTTTAATCTGCGAGCACTTGCTCCGTCCCCCATGAAACCATCTGCTGCCTCCAGCAGGGCTGGTTTGTTGGCTTTGAGTCAACAAAGCAAAACCCGTCCCAAGTTCTCCATTTTTCGGAGTGCCAGGAGGGGACTCTCGCTGATGTGACCTGGAGGTGCTCCCAAGGGTGCCCAAGCTCCTTTGGAGGGGTACCAGATGCTTACCAGACTGAAGATGAGAACTGGAGCTTAATTATGTTGAGTTGCTAATTAGCAGCGGACACGGTGGCTCTGCTGAGTGAAAGCGAAGATGCCGAGAAATGCACTTGGTGAGGACTGGCTCAGCTGGTCTGTTTGTAAATGTGAGTCCCAACATGAAGGGAAGGGTTCAAAAGCAAAATGAGGTAGCCTGAGGCTAATGAATGTGTGCTCCCCATGTACAGAGTGGCTTTCAAGCCTTCCCAGGGCTGTGCCTGCAAAATTCCCTTGCTTGAAACCTGCTCTCCTGGAGCCATGAAGTACCTCCAGCAGGGACACGGGCTGTGGTCCCCACTGGAGGTTACTGTCACCAGGGTGAGTGGCCTGGCAGGGACGTCTGTGAGTTCAAGGTGGCCGGGGGATGTTGGCTACGAGAGAGCGGGACAAAATCAGGTTTGGGTTTAGCCAGAAGCAACTGTCTCCTTCCCAGCATTGTTCCCAGCTGGTGAGTATCCGGTCTGGCAGCATGCAGCACGTCTGTCCGGCTGGGCTTTACCTGGTTTAATCTCACAGGTTCGTACCTGCTGGGGCAGGATTCGTCCTGCTGGATGGGGACGTGGCAAAGGCAGGGCTTAAAGCACGCTTATCAAATGAGCTCCAGATTTCCAGCTCTTGTTGGGTTTTATTTTGCAACTGTGTCCAAACCATGAGGCTTGTTCTCAATAAAACAGAGCAAATGACCACACCAAAAAGGAGGAGACAACAGACTGTTTTCATCTCAGGCTTGTTGAGAGAGCTAATCATTTCACAGTGGGGTTCACAGCATTTAGCAGAAGCCCAGGAGAAGATACTGGGATGTTTGTTCTTTGAGCTCAGAGCTTTGCTGGTGCTCGGGTTTAGCTGCATGTGGCTTGTTCATTGCCTGCCCTGCTGTGAGTGTGACTTCTTTGCAATTATCTGCGATCTTTTGGGGTTTAATGAGACCTCTAAACTTTTAGATTAATAACTGGCTATTTTCTGCTCTTTGCTATGAAGCCCTGAATGGCTTCCACCAAAAAAACCCATGCTGGTCCAGTTATAGCCAGGATGGTCTGGTGACTGCTCTGTACACGTAGTTAAATAGTTGCATCCTTCATCCAGCACCATCAAAGGGTGTCGTGTGCTTGGGGGAGTCAGGCTCCCCCGTTTGCTGAATAGCAGTGAGCTACAGCCATGCCAGGTGGGTCTGGCAGCCCCTCCAACAGCACCCAGTGGGTGCCACTGAAAAGGTTCACGAATTAGTGTGTCTACAGTTCCCGTCCTACGTAAGAGCCTCCATCAAGGGCTTGTTTCTTGGATGAGACCGCAAACGGGGAGTACAGTCCAGGCACTGGGTGAGGAGCCTTCATCTGCAGAAGCCACATGGCTGATGGCTTGGGACTGCTCCGGCTGCATCTGGAAAAACCCAGCAAGCCCAGAAGGCGTGTGAGTCCACTTTGGTGGGATCTCCCCAAAAATGAGACTGCCTCACTTGGGACTTGCTGCCCCAAACCCTCCATATATTGCCAGCACACACGTGTCGTGGGCAGCATCCAGAGGTTGAATGGCGGAGGGCCAGGGTGGCGAGGCTTGCAAAAAATGCTGACAGGCTCTGTTGTGATGCCTGGGAACTGGGTCTGTCAGCGCTGGCATTGCTTTGACCTCCTGTGCCATGCCAGCCTGAAATGCTCATCTGTTCTCAGGCTCCGCAGTCCTCCCTGCCTCCCCCTGGGGTTGGCTGCACATCCCAGAAAGACGAGCCCAAGAAGTCCCAGAAAACTGAGAGCAAAATGGCCAGAGACCAAAGAATTATGCAGAGGGGACAGTGATGTGAATTGCAAAACTTTTATTGCAGAGAAAGCTCAGGGCTTTCTGCTGGTGAACCATCACTGTGGCAAGTGTGCAGGCTCTGCAGCGGTGGCAGGAGGAGGAGGAGGAGGAGGTGGTGTCCACCAAATTGTTTTCTGGAGCTGTGAGCCCAGAGATCTTGGCCCAGACTCCAGCTATAAGAAGTGCAACAGAAGAATGTCCGGTTATTTTCTTGAAATTTTTGTAACAATTCAGGGCCAACACTGTTTTTCTGCTGAAATACATGAACGACTTGGGTTTTTTGTAGCTAACCCTCAGTAAGCTGAACCCTGGCAGATGTTTGCTGGGACTCTGCAGGACATCAACTCCAGGGCAATCAAGAGGATTTGGGATGCCTGAAAAAGCCTTCCCTCCAATCACTTCCTCACTGCAGCTTTCCGGATGTTCCCTGTGAGGAGGCAAATTAAGGATTCTTAAAGTTACATCTTTTAACAGGCAATCAGTGCTCCTCTCGGCAGGGAAGAGCATTCATCAACAGTCATGCAGGTCCTTGCGCTGAGATAAACACGACATTGGATGGTGCCGCCATCCAGCGGAAGACATCTTTGCACACAGAAGGCAGCATGTACACATGCTGCAAGGATGAATTGTGGATGGCTTGTATCACCTGTATGGATGCACAGGCTGGGGAGACATGGGAAGACAGAGATGACCCCTGCTCTGCGTCTAGGCAGCGTCTAAAGACCAAGAGGGGCTTTGGAGGTACTGCATGGCTCTGGTGGGATGTCCCAGGGAACCACTGCGTTCCCGCAGCTCCCAATGCCATTTTTCCCAAGGGAACAGGAGCCCCAGGGACATGCAAGAAGGGAGCTCTTGGAGGCAGCTCATCCTCGGTGTAGTTGGGTTTTGGAGCTCGTTTATTCAGCAGCTCCTTACAGCCTTCACAAATGGATGCTGCTAAGTACAGAGACGTGACCACTCCGGAGCTCAGTTATTTACAGCTCGCTGCAGCTGACTTACACCGCCTCTGTCAGCAGGGCTGAGGGGGGAAGGAAAACCTTCTGGAATGAGAGACAGGAGATACAAAAATCCATCCCTGCTTTTTTACCCCTGTTGTTACAAACCCTGAGCCCATCCCAGCCTGACGTGCCAATACACATGGGCTTGGGGGAAATCTGGGAAGCAGAAGGAAGACACCCCTGGATTTAGGTGGGGACTGTGTGGAAACGTGGCAGGAGCTTCTCCTTGCTTTGACCTTAAAATGTGCATTTGAAGCTAAAGCCAATTCTTCCCAGCCAACTGAAAACAAAAGAGCCGTTCGGCCTCACTGTGCCCAGCTTCGTCCTTGCAGCATTTACACAACGGGCTCTGTTGAGCCTTCTCCTCTTGCATGCTCTTTGCTTCTGATGTATAACACAAAAGAACCCTTCATGATGTTAAAAATCAAATGTCCTTGTGAAACGTCTCAGTCACTGGCTGGTAGGTCTGGTTTACCCAGTCCCCCAGGGAAAAGGATTTGCAGACAGACTTCACGTGTAGGTACGGGAGATGCGGTGGGAGAGACGTTTTCTTGGAGCACGGTCTCTGCACCGCTCCTTGGTGTTACCAAGCCAAGCCTTGGCTGTCAACATCTACAATGTTCACTGCTGCAGGAGGCAAGTCCTCATGGGGAAGGCAGAGCTCCTGGAAAACATTGTGAAGAGCTGCTGGGGGGGGAAATAAAGGTGGTGCCGTGCCTGCAAAGGACTTTCAGAGCTGAGACAAGAGGCAGGAACAAAGCGCAAGCGTACGAGTCATGGACTTGGGGATGATGAAGCCCGTGCGTTGGCACTCTTCTGGCTGCCCACACCTGTACTCAGCCCACAGCCACGTCCAACCCAGCAGTGTCTTTTGAACTGCTTTGATTGGCAAGTGCTTAAAGCTTCATTGGTTTTTGCTTTCACTTGGTTTGGGTTGTTTTTTTTCTTTTAATGGTAGGGCTTATTTTTATGCTGACTACCAGATATATGTGGCTTGCAGCTACTCAAGGAGGCATTGCAGCCAGTTTGCGGTTCTCAGTTGCTTCATCCCCATAGTTTATTTAGCATTTCTCGTCTCTCCACCCAAGGTGGAGCTGCCTGTTAAGGTGTTTTCCTCTAGGTCTGTTCTGCAGGAGCAGCTCTGTGGTCATCGGGAAATGTTCAGGCATCTCTAAGGATAGTTGGTTTTGTGGTACAAGTGATGACTTGTCTCTAGGCTCATCCGTGGTAATTGGGAGTGGGGAGGAGCAAAGCCAGGCAAAGGGCAGCCTGGCCATACTCAGCTAATGTCTACTTCTCTTTCTTCTTGTGCTATCGCTGTTGAATTTCTTAAAGCAGCTTTGTCCTCCTCAATTTCTCTCTGTGCTTTGCGTGTCTCACTCATTTCTGCCTGGCTCCATTTCCTCCTTTGGGTCCTCAATCCCCTCAGCTGCTCGTCACTTGATTCATCCAGATTTGAAGGGATGGGGAGAAAGGCTTCCCAGCCATCAATCATCCTTAAGCCAGCCCAGACTACTTTCAGTCCAGCTCTCATGTAAAATTATTGCTCCTCCTCCTCCTCCTCCTCCTTGCTCGGTGCTTTGGGCGGGAGTGTCGATCTGCTCAAGGGCAGGAAGGCTCTGCAGAGGGATCTGGACAGGCTGGATTGATGGGCCAAGGTCATTTGTATGAGGTTTAACAAGGCCAAGTGCTGGGTCCTGCACTTGGGTCACAACAACCCCAGGCAACGCTACAGGCCTGGGGAAGAGTGGCTGGAAAGCTGCCTGGCAGAAAAGGACCTGGGGGTGCTGGTTGATGGCCGACTGAACGTGAGCCAGCAGTGTGCCCAGGTGGCCAAGAAGGCCAACAGCATCCTGGCTTGGATCAGGAATAGTGTGGCCAGCAGGAGGAGGGCAGTGATCGTGCTCCTGTACTCGGGCACTGGTGAGGCCGCACCTCGAATACTGTGTTCAGCTTTGGGCCCCTCACTACAAGAAGGACACTGAGGTGCTGGACCGTGTCCAGAGAAGGGCAGTGAAGCTGGTGAAGGGCCTGGAGAGCAAGTCTTATGAGGAGCGTCTGAGAGAACTGGGGTTGTTTAGTCTGGAGAAGAGGAGGCTGAGGGGAGACCTTATCACTTTCTATAACTTCCTGAGAGGAGGGTGCAGTGAGGAGGGTGTTGGTCTCTTTGCGCAAGTAACCAGTGATAGGATGAGGGGTAATGGCCTCAAGTTGTGCCAGGGGAGGTTTAGATTGAATATTAGGAAAAATTTCTTTACTGAAAGAGTGGTGAGGTATTGGAACAGGCTGCCCAGGGAGGTGGTTGGAGTCATCATCCCTGGAGGTGTTCAAAAAACGTGTAGATGTGGCACTTTGGGACATGGTTTAGTAGGCATGGTGGTGTTGGTTGGACTAGATGATCTCAGAGCTCTTTTCCAACCTTAGTGATTCTATGATTCTGCTCTATGATTCTAAGTTATTAATTGATTAATATTAATTGATTGGTTAGCTGCTAGAACTGCTGCTTGCACAGGCAAACCTCTTATGTGTTTGAAGTTAATCTTTCAGTCTTTGTTTATTGCTATGCTAGACCACTTCAGTGCTTTGCTTCGCCATCCCAAACGTTCCAGTTTCAGAGCAGGGCTTGTCTCTGGCTGAGGTCATGTTGTACCCGTGCTGCAGGGTGAGCCTCTGAGTGGTATCAGTTGGGGTGAGCTTTAGATTATGATAAACTCAGTTTTATTATTGCAACGGTGAGGGCTTAAGGCTCCTTAACACCCTTTCCTTGGCTTGATAACTCACATTGTCTTATCTCGAGCCGGACTCAAGTGGCTGCCATGGTGGGAGACAGCATGGAAGCCTTGCAGCCATCCAGAAACCTTGCTGAAGGGTCAGGGACCCCCTCGCCACTCAAATCCCCCAGCAGGTCCTGAATTCTCACCCGTTGCCATAGGATGCCGGTACCTAAGCACTTCCAGGATTTTGGGGTCGCTCAAGGAGGGCATCCCCCAGGCAGGAGCCACTAGTGATGTCCCATGGTTTTCACATGCAGACTGCTAAATAAGTAGCTAAATTCTGTTTTGTTAAAAAACAAGAAAAAAAAAAAAAGAAAGCCTCACTCTTTCGCACAGAATTATCCACGCGTAGCAAAAAATAGAGCTGGTATGCAATGCCTGTCTGCAGTGTACTCCAGGAGCTGCAAAGGCACTAGCTGGCACTTTGGGACCAAGGGAAAGACATTATTTATAGCCAGGCTCCGTAAATCACTCCTCCAAAGGTTTTTTTTCTTCAAGCCTGATCCCTCTTCTCTTTGTAGCATGACTTTTCTTTTCCCTTTCCGCTCACTAGCAACATTGCACTAACTGTGCACAAACTTGTAGGGAAGCAAGCAGCATCTCTTCCTTCTCTGGTCCCAAACCAGAAGGCACCGTGTAGCAGGGAGGCGTACCCAAAGGGAATTAAATCAGTGCTGTGCAGCCAGAGATTAATTTCACCGTGCTTGTCCCTGTGCTCCATTGGGGATGGATATTTGTTTCCAGGTGTGGCCCCATGCAGATAATAATAAGGGGTCCTTTGCTCAGCAGCAGCAGGGATCTGGCTGGGAGCCGTGGGGTTATTCTCCAACTTCCCCCACATCCTTACTCTTTTTGTAAACCAAAAAACTGGGAATTTAAAATCCAAAGACATGTGTCAAGTGATCAGCAGAGAATAAATCTGTATCCTTACTTATTTATGACTTACGTGGCGTATTTTGAATAATTGATTTATCTAGCGTCAGGCACTTGGGAGGGTAATGGAGGATGATGCTGCAGGGTCAGAGGGATGTGAAGAGGGAAATAAAACCCTGAGTTAAGGGGGTTTTGAAGAAGCTGGTTGAGAGTGGGGTTGCTTTGATGTCCAGCTTTGCTTTGACAGATGCCCTCTGTGTGAAAAGCTGCTAGGGGACTGCGTGGTGCTGGGCAAGGGGCTGTCTTTCGGCCACGACCCGCCCCAGCAGAGCCTAACCCCACTTGCCCCTTGCCTGTCTTCCAGCCCATCACTTCATCGCAGCGACAGCGTGCCAGGAGGCAGACTATGGCTGGATGATCCAGCACTACTGCCTGAAGCAGTTCCAGCTCAGCATGGAGGGCATTGGGCAGCGGCTCTGGTGCGACTGGGATGAGACCGTGGGGTAAGTGAGGTCCCTCTGCTTGCTCTTCCCTTCCTAGCATCCCGGGACTGCCTGCGCCCATCTGTGATTTTGATGTGTGAGGAGGTCAGTGGTGGGTTTTATTTTGTGGGGGGAACAAATGTGCCATTTCATTCCACTTTGCAAGTGCTGATGCTGCCCTGGCTCCATCCCTGCTGGGTCCAGCTGAAGGGGCTTCCCCATCCCAGCTGCTTGTGGAGGGGCCACAAGGTGGGCTTGGAGGGGAGAGCAGTGGATGTTGTCTACCTGGACTTCAGTGAGGCTTTTGACACCGTCTCCCATAAGACAAGCTGATGAAGCGTGGGCTGGATGAGCAGACAGTGAGGTGGGTTGAAAACTGTCTGAATGGCCAGGCCCAGAGGGTGGTGATCATTGGACAAAGACTAGTTGGAGGCCAGCAACTAGCAGTGTACCCTAGAGGTCAATGCTGGGACCAGTCCTGCTTAACCTCTTCATTAATGGTTGGGGTGGTGGGGAAGAGTGTAGCCTTAGCAAATTTGCAGATGAAACCAGAGGAGTGGGTGACACACCAGAGGGTGGTGCTGCCATCCAGAGGGACCTCAACAGACTGGAGAAATGGGCTGAAAGGAACATCGTGTAGTTCAACAAAGGGAAGTGCAAAGTTCTGCTCCTGGGGAGGAACAACCCAGGTACCAGGATGTCCAGTTCGAAAGCAGCTTTCCAGAAAAGGCCCTAGGGGTCCTGGTAGACACCAAGTTGAACATGAGCCGGCAATGTGCCCTTGCAGCAAAGAAGATGAATGGTGTCCAGGGCTGCGTTAGGAGGAGTGTTGCCAGGAGATCGAGGGAGGTGATCCTTCCCCTCTACTCGGCACTGGCAAGGCCACCTCTGGAATGTTGGGTCCAGTTCTGGGCTCCCCAGTGTGAGAGAGACAAGGACGTACTGGAGAGAGTCCCAACAAAGGGCTATGAAGATGATGAAGGGTCTGGAGTATCTCTCACATGAGGAAAGGCTGGGAGAGCTGGGGCTGTTCAGCCTGGAGAAGAGAAGGCTCGGGGGATCTTATTAAAGTATATAAGTATCTGAAGGGAGGGTGCAAAGATGATGGAGCCAGGCTCTTCTCAGCGGTGCCCAGTGACAGGACCAGAGGCAATGGGCACAAACAAGCATGGGAGGTTCCCTCTGAACATCAGGAAACGCTTTTTCACTGTGAGGATGACCGAGCACTGGCACAGGTCTCCCAGGGAGGTTGTGGAGTCTCCATCCTTGGAGATATTCAAAAGCCATCTGGACACAGTCATGAGCAACCATCTCGAGGTGGCCCTGCTTGAGCAGTGGCATTTGGACAAGATGAGGTGGACCTCCAGAGGTCCTCTCCAACCTCAACCATTCTGTGATTAAATCGGCTTTCAAGGAGCCCAACCTAAGCAGTTGGTAAGGAAATCAGGATGGTGGTCTTGCTCAATACAGTTACATATGTATGAAGAAACCACATGCCCCAGTGGTGGAGCTTCAACAGGAGAAGACCACTTTTCTCACTGTCTGCTACATGCTGGGTATCAATGTGTTAATAAGGCAGTAGATTGGGGTCCCTGTCACAGCTCCATTACCTCTTCTGGTGAGTCAGTGCTTGATGGACATATTTTCCATGAGATTTTTCTTCTTCCCTAGCACTCAGTTTCTCCAGACAGTCCAAAATGCCCTAACTCAGCTTGAAAAACCCACAATCCACTGAGATGCTCTCAGACCCTGTGAGAAAATCCCAGGCTGTCCCACCAGACCTGCCGGCTCACCTGCTACTTCCAAAAGTTGTGTTGATTTTTCTTAGCAACTACAGAGAGAGGCTGGCATGGTAAGACCCAGCAGTCTTCTGCTAAGCCTCCTGTTTGTAATCAGTGTCAGGGAATTAGTGGTGATTTATGACTTCCTTAGGAGAACTGGGAATGCAGTCTGCTTTCCTGGTGGAGCACTCAGCGGCGTCCTTCAGGGGGATAACGAGGGTGATAAGGGAACCGTACTCAGGGAGAGCAGGGAAGTTGCATATGGGGAACATGCTGATTTGTGGGGGGTTTTTTTTGCTTTTTTGGCATTTCTTCGGGGTCTGTTTTTTTTTTTGTTTTTTTTTTAATCACAAACCACCTGAACGATGCTTTCTTTGGATTAGCTCTTTCCTATTTATAATCAGCAGAGCTGAATTTTTTGGTACCACCATGGTGTAAATCATTCTCTTGGTGAGATGGTTTTGATTAAAGTTGCAAAGACCCGTCAGGGGTGTCCGTGTATTGGCGTGAGGGCCTGAAAAGAGAAAATAAAAACCCATTCTTCACTCTGAGCTGGCTTTCTGCATCGTACAGCGTTGTTGCGCCGTGGCCTTCCTCCAGGAAGCGGCAGACAAAAATGAGCTCTTGCGACACAAGGCAGGGGTTGAGGTCAGTTGGAAATGGCGAGCAGGTGTTGCGCGTGCCATGAGTGTTTTGCACAAAAATTAGAGTTTTTCTAAGATGTGGGTTGATTTCCTGCTTCATGCCTCTTTCTTCTGTGCCAAATTAAAATCTCTATATGTGTGTGTATGTAAACACAGAGAGAGAAAGAGGGCTTTTGAAAAGGACAGCTTGGGTTTTCCTTCCCCTTTATTGGTGTCAAAATGGAGGGGAAGAAAAGAGAGTGGAAAGACTGTGGGAGGTTCTCTGGTTCTGAGAAAACTCATCTGGTCCTCAAAAATGTCAAGGGCTGCTGCCATTGCTCCTGCCGATGTAAGTGTCTCTGCAGGACCTGTTGCCATCTGTTGACACCTTTGGAGGCAGCATCCAGTGGTAGTCCAGATGTGGCAAGTGGCACAAGAAGGGGATAACCACATCCCTGGGTCTCCCGGCTGTGCTGCAGCAGAGCTGTCCCCAACCCAGGCTGTCCCCATGCAGGGACTGAGTGTGTCCCAGGGGAAGGGCTTTGCTTTTGGCTCTGGCTTGGTGTTATTGGTAAGCTCGATGAGATGCAATTCATCTCCTCCTCCAGACCTTCAGCAAAGCCATTACACAGGAAGCAGAAGTGTATAAAGAGCTTGTTCTTTATCTCTGACATCCTGTTTTTCTTCTAAATAGCTTCTGCTAAACTTGATATCCTTCAGGCACTTGGAGGAAATGTTGATAAACTTGCAGTGTTTAATTTGATTGCATGAGTCCATTTACTCCGTGCAAACACAAGGCTTGGGTTATTTAAGAGATGACATTCCTCTGATCCTCTGTGCCCTCTAGACACTGGGAAAATCAGGTAGAAATAGCTCAGCTACTGCTGTAAATAAGCTGCTCTGCAAGGATATGGGTTTCGGGTGGCCGCCTCGCTCAACACCCCTGCTCCTTGGGTGTGCATAAGACTCACCATCCCCTTTTAGGAGAAAAAATGCAGTTAGGAGATGTCCCAGCAGGAGTGGGCAGGGGGTGGCATAGGCTGGCTGGTCGCCCCTCTGGCTTTAGGGGAAATGACTTGACTTCCACAAGGTGTGTGACAAAGAAATGGAGATAAAACTCCTCCCTAGAGCCTTGTCTCCTTTCCATATCTTCCCCCAAGTGGCGGAATTTTGATGCTTGAGACCTGCCCAAAACGAGAATGAGAAGTATTTGAAGTTTTTGTCTCTGACAGGTCCCATATCATCAGCAGCATCAGATTTGGAGCTGTGATTTCTTACATGCGGCATTTAGCAGAGAAATGCCCGTTAGGCCCATCATTTACTGCTCAATGGAGAATGACGTGATGGGAACATCTGGACGAATGAATTGTCTCAGCAGAGTTTGTAATTGTGGTTTATTGGTCCTATTTAGAGGCTGCAGATTATTCTTCCATCTTACCCTCAGAAGTATTAACTGAGCTCTTGCATCACTGGTACCGCTGCGTTCAGATGTAACAGAGGGATCTCTGGATCAGGAGTGTTTGCTAAGGTTGGGCTTGGACCATGTGAACAAGCAGCAACTTGCTGGGAAGGTTTGTCCAACACCGTTGAGCTGTGCTGGCTTATTTGGGAAAAGTTGATGGGTTTTGATACGCAAAATCATGTACCAAGGAAACTTGTGTGAGCAGTTACACACTTCAGGAATGGGGTGCCAGGTGGTTTTTAATAAAAAGTTCCAGAAGTTGGCCATGAACACTGTCTACTGGGAAGGAAGAAGGACTGCTTGAGAAGTGTTTTCCCTTGGGTCATCTGTTTTCCTTCCCTCTCTTCCTCCCCAAAGGATGAGTGATCCAGTGTGGCCTCGGATGTTCCTGCTGGAGCCATGCATGCCGGTGCCTGCTGGGTCAGCTGCCCAGCTACCCACTCACATGCTGCAAGCTGGTCTCTCCAGCCCCTCCATGGCGTTGCCTCATGGATCCCTGGCCTAAGAGCAATTTAGACCAAGCACCCTGGTGTTTTGTTTCCCAGGGCTTGCAGCCACCCCGTTATTTAAAACTGGAGCTGCATCATGGTCTCCTCTGCTTCACGGTGATGGCTGAGCCGCGTTGACCAGGAGCTCAGCTGTGCATGACCAATTATCCCGAAGATCAATTTGGCTATTTTGATTCCAGTTCCAGATTCATCGGCGCAGCGATTGAGCTGGGGGATTAGCTGTGGTCTCCCTTGGGGCAGCTATTTCGGGAAGGCAGAGTGCTGCTGGAAGAGCTGGAGCTGCTAGATGGGCCAGGCTGCTGGCTGCTCACCCACAAATGCATCAGCAGGAGCTGATGACTTGTAGACATTTTTCCTGCATGGTTTTAGCTCGCCAGTGGCCTGTGGCCAGGGGACAGCTTGGCACAGCGGTTTTTGCACGGCCTTGGTGCGTCGGGCCGCGGTGAGCAGGATGGGAGGATGCTCGCTGTGCTGAGCGATGCTGCAGCTGCGGGTGTCACTCCAGCCGAGCCAGGCACCTTCATCCCAAATATATCTGCCTCGTGGCATGCCTAAAAATCTCTGGGGAATGCTTTCGCATCACTGTGGGCATCCTGCGGGGAAGGAGCTCACCGGCATGGGGTTTCGCCTGCCAGTCTGACAGCTGCAGCCGGGTCCAGAAACATGCCACTGCTGCCTGCTCCCGGCACGCCTGCTCCCTGCCCCGCTCCTAGCCCCGCTGCGGGGCTGCTCTCACAGCTGTGAATACACTCACAGTGTGTCTTCAGCTTACTTAGCCATTCTCTTCTAGACAACAGATTGATCCATTACCTTATTATCTCATTATCTACTCACTTATCTTCAGGTTGCCAGGTCCCTTCTGGATATCCCTTCACCACGTCTCCAGGCTCTCCCTGGAACCTTGCAGAGGAATAAATCAATTTTTCCTTTTAATTTACAAAGCAAAAGGAAAACCTTGTGGTATTTTTTTTTTTCCTTCTGAAGCTAGGGATTTGGGAAGGATAGGAAAAAATCCTGATACTCATGGCAAAAGGGAGAGCTGGTGATTCTGTGAACCGTAACCAGTATCCATAGCGTAACACAGTCCACACCAAGGCGCTGGCAAGGAATAAATGGCAGATCAAATTCCAGTCTTGGTTACAGTGGTGAAAAAACGAGAGGCATTGCTTAGGATTTACAGCGCTGTAAACATTCGGATCCCGTCAAACCATAAATCAGCCCTCGATTGCTTCCCACCAGCGACCCAGCCCCGGCCCTGGCCTGCCCACGGGCATTCATCCCTACCTTGTCCCCATGCTGCTCCCCCTCCTCCTGCCACAGCATCCTTTAAACTCCAACCGTTCCCATGGCGACGAGGAAAACAGTTTTAATTGCAGTTCACAGTGGGTAGGGAAAAAATACTTAGACCTAAGCAAAGGCGTTACTTTTCAGGGCAGGCTGCCTGTCTTCCTGCCCGCAGCTTGTGGTGGTGAGATGGCTTGGGAGAACATGCCCTGTTCCTGGTGCTATCCTACATCAGCTCAATAATCACAATTTTTGAACCTTTTTTTAGTAATTAAAGCTAGTCTCTTGAGGCATTTTTAAGGATTTCAAATTAAGATGCTGGTATTTAAGGCAAAACCAAGAGAGAGGAGGGGGGCAGGAGGAGGTGACATGGGCGCAGGCCACTTCTCCTTTCCCTCTCCCTCCATGTCTAGTGGTCTCTGGGGACACACTGACCGTCACAGGGAGCCAAGGATGCCCTTCATGCTCAGCGCTCCTCCAGCCGCGGGCATTCCTCCATCCCTCCATCTCAAAGTGCAGGTGAGCCCCCGAGAGCTGCTGTTCCCAGGGTAGACCTGACCAGGCTGTGCATGATTTTTGGCACCGGGAAAGATTCCAGAGAAGTCCAAGCCCAGTTGGGGAAAGAGAGCATGACTTGGGGACGCTTTTCCTCAAAGCTGCTGAGCTCTTCTCGGGCAAGTTGGGAGAAGCAGGACCAGCCCGAATGCTCTGACCAGGATTTTTTGCTGCACGTACAACTAGACAGTCCTTGTGAGAGGCAAGGAAAGATTTCAGATACCTTCCCATGGGGGCAGAGGTGCCCAATTGAAAGGCTTTTGTCACATCCTCTAATTCCAAATATCATCTTAACTAACTCCATTGCCAGCCAGGCTTTGCAGCCTGGCTTTCAGCTGTTATGAACAGCACACGGTGCGTAGCTTTGGGCTGTGTCGGCTACTCATAGCCCCTGGCAAACAATGTTAAAAACACCTGCTCCTTCGGTTACTCCCAGGCAGGTTGGGAAGTCAGGAACAACCATCCTTAGATGTCGCATCCTTAGATCCTCTGGCTGCTCTGCAAAGCCACGGGGATGTGCCATGGTCCAGGTCCATGATCCGGTGCCTTCTCTTCCTCCTTATTTACCTTGACCCAACTGAGCCATTGTGGAGCTTGTTGGAAGTCCGGCCAGGGATCTGCCCTGTGGTTAATCCCCCAGCTTTTGGTAATGGCCGTAAGGCCCTGCACAGCTGGTTTGAGAGGGCAGCCAGCCCCTGGTCTGCAGGGTGAGAGAGGAGAGGATGCAGGGCGCGGGTGTTTCTCTGCACAACCCCGCCGTGGGGCTGATCTGTGGTCGGTAGCGTTCAGGTCTCTTAGGTCACCCCCCAAAAATTGTTTGGGTGTTTTGCCAGGCATTGCAATCCCCACACATCTCTGATGCTGCTGACTTGGGTTTCTGTCTTCACCATCATCTCCAGGGTGGTCTCAGCTTCACACCAGGGGCTCCCTAAAAACTCGGCCCCTCTCTCCCCCCCTGCCACCTGCCCTGGCAGCGGGTGACAGCCTGAGCCCAGCCACATCCAGGGCCACGGCAGCAGGGCCGGTGGCACGCCATGCTGCTCTGTTTGTGCAGCTGCGTCGGCCACTGGCGTTGCATTTTGCTTCAGCTGCAGCAGCAGCAGGGTCCCTTCCTGGGCTGTAGCTGCACAGTGGGGCACGGCATACAGTCCTCTCTGGCATGGGACATGGGGCTCAGATTTGGCTTTCTCCTGCTTGTAAGGGTATCATCTCTGGAGGCTTTGTTTTGGAAGATTTGTGCAGTTGTACTGGGCAGCAAAACTCCCCAAGAGGTTTCACCATCAGCATGGGCTGAATTTCCCAGTGGGACCACGCTGGCATGGTGCTAACATAATAATGCAGCTCTGCTTGTGGAGAGAGAGAACCAGATGCTGCTTTGGAGATACAGTGGCACGAACATTTGCTGCGGCTGTGGCAGGGAAGAGCACGCTCAGCCCTGAGCATCAACACTGCTGCTCAACAGTGGGATTGTGATCCCTTCTGATAAGGCATCGCTGACAGCAGCCTGGATCCGACTGGTCTGGTTTAGCCATAACCCAGCAAATGGATCCCTTTGGTAGCCCTCTATGGTAGCCGGCGGTGCACCTGTTATGAGAAGCTCCTCCATGCCACGTGTCTTGGTGCTCTGCGTGTGAGGCCAGAAGATGTCTGGCAGGACCATTCTCCGAACACCGTGAGATGTGGCAGCTCAGGACCTGCGCAGCTGGAGGGGGTGGATGTGGCTGGTGGTTGGCAGCTCGTGTCTTTGGATGGCCAAGGGTTTATGAGATGAAGTGGAAGAAATTAAAGCACTCAGCTACAGCTGAGAGTTCGACTTTGCTTTTTGTTGGCTGTTCATAAAACTATCATGGTCAAATAGTGCTTTGTGCAAGCAAAGGGCAGAAAATCATCTCCTGAAGAGCATCCAGGCTTGCTTTCCCTTGGCCAAAAGCTCCGCAGCCCTCATTGTCACTTCTACGCTTCTAGCTGTTGCTGAAAATGTTTTCTTTTCTCTCCAGGCCCCTCCTGCTCACTCCCCGCTGGGCTCTGGGGATGCGCGGGCCGGCGGGTGGTGATGCCACCCTGCTCCTGCTGAAGACGTGATCCCCTGCTGAGGATGCGATCCCATCCAGAGCAGGGTGGCTTTAACAAAGACAGGGGATGTGAAAATAAAAGGGATAAGACAGGGTACCTTAAGCCACAGCTGCAGAACCCCCATCAGGATGGAAGGGCCTCCTTCCCTGCCTGGACAGACAGTTGTAGCCCCATGGCCACCTCCTTGCCCCCCTACACTGCGCGCAGGGCTGTTGCCGCTCGGCTCCTCTCCTCAGGGCCATCTTCTCCCCAGCCAGCGTGCGTGGAGCTGTCTGAGCACTGAAATACGGATGCTGCCTAAGTGCGAAGTGTAATTACAATTTATCCTTTCATTTGCTTGACACCGTTTGCTTTGGTTACTTGCACGTTTTCAGATACATTGATGGGAGCAGCTATTTACCAGCAGGAAAGTGTGGCCTGAGCCGGGGAAGGGTTAAACCAGCTGCTGTATGGCCCTTCAGTTTTAAAAATAGCTTTCATTTGCTTCGCTGTTAACTCTTTCCCTCTGGTTCCTGAAGATGCTTTTGCTTTTGAGATCTGCTGAGGCTGCTGATGAACGGGAAATGGTCATTTTGCACACTGGGATGCTGAGCAGAAGCTGCTTTTGGTAGCTTCAGGCACCCCATTAATTAAATTACTGGACTCCACAAGGCCTCCCTCCGGCACTACCGTGTGCCGATGGGCACCACAAAGCAACCGGCGCCGGCCCAAAAACCCGGCTGATGAGATGCAGAGAGGCTGCAGCGAGTAGCTGGGAAGCTGCTTATAAAATATTTCTTCCCCCAGGCAGGTTTTTAATTGGCTAGCTGGGTGCTGATTAGCTCTGCTTCTCTAGGATTAGATGTGAGTAATTGGGATGGGGAAAAAAAATTATATATGAGTATTTTTTTAATGCATAGCCAATTTTAAGGCAGGTAGGATTTGAAATGAAACCCATGGTAATACCTGTCCTTCCAGAGGGTGGCTGGTTGGACCAGCACAAGGGCTGTCCTCTCTCTGTGGTGCCTCTCGCTCGGGGCTGCTATTTGTTTTCCAAACATGTGGGGAAAAAACCCAAAAGCTTAAAAAAAATATGGACTTGCTGGCCTTTGAGAGGTGGGATGGGTCATGGTCCTGCAGGCCTGCAAAGCCAGGTATTACAGAGGGATGAGCTTCAAAAGCATGCTGTTGGTTCATATGCAAACCCCTCCATTTTTAGGATTTTTTTTTTTTTTTAAAAAAGGGGAATTTTAAGTAGTATGCTTCTAGTCATTTCCTCTCCGTAAATGAAAACTCCTGTGCTTTTGGGTGTGGGTGAGCACTTAGTGTGCTCAAAGTGGCAAAACTTGATGTGAATTAAAAAAACCCACGTATTTTTATACCTGTCTACCTACAATCTCAAAAAAAAAAGTCCTAAAAATTTCAAATAACCAGGTAATAATCTAAAATACAATCTCAAACAACATATACATACATACATATATACAAACAACATATATGTATATATATATGGCATTGGAACAGGCTGCCCCAGCGAGGTGGTGGAGTCACCATCCCTGGAGGCGTTAAAAAAAAAAACGTGTGGATGTGGCACTTCGAGCCATGGTTTAGTAGACATGGTGGTGTTGGGTTGACGGTTGGACTAGATGTTCTCAGAGGTCTTTCCCAACCTTAATGATTCTATGACTCTATACGTATCTATAATAGAAAGCAGTTTACTTTATACGGAGGGGGGAGGTGGCTGCTGGTCCCTCGCGCCACCCCAGTGCCACCCCGGTGCCCTTCTCTGTGTTGCAGCACCTACGGGGAGCTGACGAACTGCACGGCGCTGATCGCCGAGAGGCTCGACTGCTACTGGCCCAACCGGCTGGTGGACGAGTTCTTCGTGGCCGTCCACAAGCAGTACTTCAGGAACTGCTCTCCCTCCGGCCGGGCACTGCACGACCCCCCCAATGGTGTCCTCTGCCCCTTCATCCTGCTGCCTGTCCTTGTCACCCTGCTGATGACGGCGCTGGTGGTGTGGAGGAGCAAACGCAGCGAGGGCATCGTGTAAGGACACCATGCCGCCGGTGTAGGGGAGGGATGGGGGTGGCCCACCCCTGAAAGCACCCATTTCTTTGGGAAGACCCTGGCAGAGGAGCATCCCGGGGTGGGGGGGTACCAAAAAACCACTAATGCCACTGCTCCTCCCTCGCTGGTACTCTCCGCACCGTGCACGTGCTGCTCACCTGGCAGTTTCCAAATAAATACTTCATTTAAGACTTGGTTCTTTGGCGATATAGGATGCTGGTGGCCAGCAAGGCTGCCGCAGGCAGCCCCACCGGTGGGGAGCCCTCTTGGGGTACTGGGGAGCACGGCTCGCCTCGGGCATTGGCACTGCCGCATCTTTCCCACCTGCTTCCCTCCCGGCACCCAACAGCATCACGTTTTGCCAAAAGAGGAACATTTTTAAAAAATGAGAAAGAAAAGAGGGTGAGGGGGTTGAAATCCTGCCGGCCCTGCAGTTCTGGCACGGCGTTGGGAGGTGCCAGTGGGCGTAACTGCGAGGCCAGGGGGTCTGGGTGCAACCCCAGGTGATAAAACTGTCGTGGCTTTCTCTTTTTGTCGTCTTTGCTTTTTGTTTTTCACACCAGGAAAGGCACCTCCTCCCCTGGCCCCCAGCGCCAGGCCAAGGCCCGCATGGGGTGGGATGTGCCTGGGAGATGGGGAGCAATGGGTGACTATCGGTGGTGGGAGCTGGTGGCCCCGGTGGTGGCCTCGGTGGTGCTCTGGGCTAATGAGCAAGGGGAGTAAGGTGCTTGTCCTAGCTAAATAAATGAGTAAGCCAGGTGCCTGTCTCTGGTGTGACTCCTCGGCGCTCGCCCCCTCTCTGAAAGCTGGGGTCCAGGTGGGTTGAGGGCCCCCCCCGGAAGCCCCCCTCGCTGCCCTGAAGGAGCCTCTGCGATCCCGGAGACGCCCCCAGTAGTGTTGACCCCCACAGCATGGGCACCCTTCGGGGTGGCACTGGGGGTGGGAGGGCTGAGCGGGACTGAGTGGGGTTTGCCCCTCTGAGGCAGCGTGGTCCTCGGGGGGCGCCCTGTGTGGGTGCACAGGTCGGGGGTCCGCCCCTTCGGCCAGCCCGGCAGTGGGGTTGGGTCCCTCGGCGGGGACTGGGCAGCATCTGGGATGAGGGAAGGACCCCTGACCCCACCGCTCATCTCTGTTGTCCTCAACAGCTCCAGACCCCTCTGGATCCCCCTCAGGGCCTTGCCAGCTCAGGGAGGGGTCCCTCAGGGAGACCCAGCTGCTGTGCCCCCCTTGGCCTTCACGTTTCAAAAAACAAAAACCCCAAAATTGTACCTGCTGGGCAGTAGGATGCCCAGCCCAACCTGGGCTGCCCAGTCCCGACTCCTGTTCCTCTTCCAGGATGTTGCAGCCTTTTTTTCTTTGCCATTTGGTATTTGGGGCTTTTTTTCAAGGGCTGTTGAACAATGAAGGAAAAAAAAAAAAGTCAGGATTATTTGATGGGGGAGCACCCAGGGCTCTGGAGATTTATCATCCCTGCAGCCAGGAAGAGCTGAAGAGGCTTTCTGGGAGACGGCTACCTGCCTAGGATAAAAATAAAATTAAAAAAAAAAAAACCAAAACCAAAACACACCAAGGAAAAAGCAGCAGATTGTTCCAAAAGCTGCATAGGAGTTACAAAAGCCGATTCCTGCACAAGCACTATTTGCTGATGAGCCTCCATCCACTGACCAGCCACAAGGGAAGGTGACACTGTGGGGACACGCAGGACAGTTTGCCGGGGTCCATGGAGGCGCAGGATGGCAGCGAGCTCCCCAGGAGATTGCTGTTGGAGCATTTTGGCCATGTGTGGTGAACCGCAGCCCCCAGCACCCTGGCTTAGTGCTTCAGTGAGAGGTGGAAATCAAGGGTGGCTGGAGTGTAGGTCAGTTGCATCTATACAAATATATATGTAAATATGCATAAAAATACATATAAAATAAATATACATATATAAAACCAGCTCCTTGTGTTCAGGAAATAATAATTCAGTTTGTTTTCCTGGACTGTGAGCTGATGGGCTCTTCTAGGATGAGGATAAGGTATAACATTTTTTCCTCCTGTGTATTCTGGATGGGAAGAAACTGATGCTTAATTAAGCCTTCTTGTACAGTATTTAATAGTATTCCCACTTGAATATTCTGCTCATCTCCTCTAGGTAAGCAAAGGCACGGTGAAGGGATTAGACAGCAGGACTGTACTGGGAGTAGGGATTGGCTTTGATGACTGCATCCAGCTCTGTGCTCACACAGGCTGCGGGTACCCCAAACCCGCTGCACGCTCCCACACAGCTGCCCCCGGCTCCTGCAGCAGCACCCTGCACGTGCTCTGCCCTGGGTGCATCTGCAGTGGCATCCAGGAGAGAGTGGGAAGCCAGGCACGGGTGACAGCCCAAGGAACAGGGACTTTGACCCCTTCTGCTGAAGAATGAAAGGTGACAACAGTACCAGGGTGCTGCTACAGGAAGGAGCGCTCAGCTTCATTAAAGCAAACTGGTTCAGCGCTTTCAGCCTGAAAATAACAGAATCCTTCTGATTCAATAAACAAAAACTGGACGTATTTTCCAACCTTTCTATTTTTTGAGTGCTTTATTCCTTACCTTCCCTGACATTACTATTTTGGCAGCAGAGATCGCTCACCACGGTTGCCTGCTTAAAATAATATACTGAAAAATAATACACCGATCCATGTTTCATTTTAAGTAGACACAGTGGCAATATCATCCGAAGATGAAGCTCACGATCAAGCTCTCCTCCTGCATGCCACACTCTGCGTTTCCCTGCTTTCCTAGACCTCCACTAATGTGTACAGGAGCCTGTGAAGCTGTAAGGGAAAAGGCACAGGGAAAACTTAACAAGCAAGGCTGCACCATGCTTAAAATTTGCAACCCAGCTCTGCCATGCTAATGACTGAGACAATCTTGGTTTCCTTCAGTGTCTGCAGAGGAAAGAATGAAGCGTAATCATTCAGGGGGATTAAAAAAACCCAACAGTCAACATCCAACCGCCACACACGCACACTTGCTCCGTATGAAACCACACGAACATTTATTTCTATGGTTTATCTATTTATAAAAGCTTCAATCAGTTCCATTGCACCTCCTCTGCATGATCCCACCAGCAAAACGCGTTTCGGTCTCTGAGGCTGTGCCAACGCCCCCCAGCTCGGCAGCCCCGGGCATGGCCTGGGTCAGCGGGTGAGCGGCGTGGAGCACTGGCACACAACAGGCAGCAGACTTCTCACAGCATTTATTCTGAAGTGATTCCTGAGGTACATGCTCCTCTCTTCTGAAGGATCTCTGCTTGCACACTATGTGTTGACATATAGCTACTTACAGAAAAGGCAATTATAGCGTCATATCTTTTCAAATTACCAAAAAAGCCAGGCGTGCACGAGTGTTTAAAAGAGGGTGCAGTGCATTATTACTCTCAGCTGCATTATTAGTCATTCGCTTTCAGTGCAGAAGTTTGAAGAACACAATTAGGTGTTCTCCAGGTAACGGCGCTTGAATTTACTTTCATCAGATCAAACAGTGTCTGATGCTCCCTCACCACATCCAGATTGGAAAGCCAAAGGCAGATTTCTTAAAGAAAAAAAAAAAATCTCCCTTTCATTAAATTTTCACAGAAATATATAATATATATAATATATATATAATTTTACTAATACTACACATTTACTTAAGTTATGGTTTAGCCTATATTTCTTTTAACTACTTCACACAATGAATAGAAACAAAACAAAAAAAAATACTGTAGCCCAAACAGGAGCTGAAAATTACAATGTAAAAATTGCAAACCCGTGACAAAAAACGTACTTACATTAAATATCATCAAGAATTTCAATATCAGAAGTAGAATTTCATTTAGCACTTGTATTCTGGCAAGCTCTAAGCCTTAGCTGAATGACTCGTGGAAAAAGCTTGTCTCGTTTCTGCTCATCAAAGGCAACAGTATTGTGATTTGGTTCACAGGAGACCATTTTATTGCCAACTTGAAGTGTTCCAAAAACACACCATCTTTACTGTTTGGATTTTTGTCCTCCCCCCCTCCAAACTAGGCAAGAGTTAAAAAAAGTGTAATTACAATTTCAATAGTGATTTCTTTTAACTTCTCAAGCATATCTTGTCAACAGGATATACAGTACAGTTCAGAAGAGTAAACATTTTTAAAAGTAAGCAAACAACTTTTTCAACCAACATAACACAATTTCTTGCTGGATTTATGCTGAACTCTCCTTTTAACATGGACAAGTTATGAAGTTAGTTTTCTTCTTCAGTACAACATGGACACAGGACTAGTACAATCCGGGCTGTTTTTGTTGTTGTTGTTGAAGTTAAGGACAACTCTAGTGTGGAAGCCATGGTCCTGCCATCCATCTCCCTTCATCATCTCGCATAGCGCTTAATGTAATCTTCAACTTTATTCCGAAAGTCCTCCTAGAGGAAAGCACAGTCAGAATTACCCCGAGCATGTCAGAGAGGGATGCACGTAGGACTACAGCGGTGGTAGACTGCCACATTAGCACCAGTAGGGTCACACTTCCATCGAGTGAAAATCCCGCCACCCTCCCCGACACCCAGTACACATTTCCAACACGGTGTACGAGAACTGGGGTGACCGTTCGAGTCCTTGCAAGCAGATGTCCGTGCTCCGCCGGGATCTCATCTGGGGACTGAAGTGAACAAAGAGTTTGCCATGGCCAGCTATCAACGTAGGTACAAACAGACTCTGTCTGACAGGTCACCGGTGCTGGGAGGCCGGGTCCCAGTCAGCAGCACAGCAAAGATCTCGCCACGGTTTTAGAGAAGGAAGGGAAGCTGTCCTTACCGGATAAAAGAGACAAGGCTAAGGAACTGTTACAAAAGCTGCGTGCCCTAAGGCAGCTCTGTCCCACATACTCATTCTGACCTCCCCCTGGTGATTGCACAATATCACAGCTAGCACATAATTAAGCACATAATCAATCACTGCTTTTTTGTGTGTGTGTGTGTGTGTGTGTGTGTGTGTGTGTCATATGTTATAGCCTCAAGAATTAAAAATTCATCATCCAAGCCACTCATTTGTTAAAGTGGTTCAGAGGTAACACACACCTGTAGCCCTCCACAGAAAATCTATAGGACTATTCTATAACCTCTGTGTCTATGGAAAAGCACATATTTCTGGTAGTTTATAAAGCATGGAGATGCCGAGTGAGAGAAACTGACATACTTTCCTCATTTGATACTTGTCCAAGCCAGGATGTCAGACAGATGCTACATTCCTGTAATGTTATTCTCAGTCTGAACCTTGCCTCACACGCTTCCAGCCTGTTATTAATTAATATGTTCAACACAAACAGACCAAGTGGCCTGTGCTGCACGTTCAAGTGAGGGGTTCACAGTCAAGTGCTTCTTACTTGATTTCCAGCTCCCAGTTTTGCCTGCTGGCTAGAATATAAAAAAAAACCCCACAAACAGATGAAGAGGTTTTGAACACAGCATCCTGGTGTGGTGGAGCTGCCTGGAGAGCAGGGGCCACAGAAGCACTGAAACCCTCTGCCCACCAAGTGAAGGCTCTGCTTTTACTAGGAAGAGCACGAAGTCCCGCTGCCATGAAATGAAGTATCACAGCAAGGCACGCTCATGTCTTAAACCACGTACCTTGTCAAAGAGAGCAGCTCCAGCTTTGCCAATACATAAAATGATGCCCTTTGAACGCACACTGAGCGTTCAGGTACAGTCCACTCAGCAAAGTGCTAAATCAAATGAAGTTTACAGACAGAGCAGCAGTTCATGAATTTAATGGCCCATGTAAATAATGGCCTTCATTGTTCAAGGACTCTAATATGGGGTCGTCTTCACTTTTTTGTTAACAGTAGGTAAAAGCTGGGCACCGGCAATGTGCACCATGACTTTGTACTACTACTGCTAAGAAGGTCTGGAAAGTAGTCGCCTTTTAACTGTGAAGCTTGTTTTAAAAACGGGGAGAGCTGTCTTCCCTTGCAGGGGCATACAGTAATGCATTCTGAAATTTGAAATATATGTTAAGATACTTAAAACAGAAAGAGAAATCAAAGCTTAAAATATCCCCTCCCCAAGCTAATTTGGCCTGCCTGTAGCTTGACTACATCAGCTGTGTGTCACCCTTTTTTTAAAAAAAACCCTGGATTTCCCCCCATGCCTTGATCAGCATTTAGTTATACGCCACCATTAAAACTTTTGCTAGACATCACATCGCACCACAATAAAACAGTAATACAGCCTTTTTGCTACAGCTAGCCTTGGAAGGCATCGATATTTCTTTGGCCCCAACACCACACTTCAGACACTTCCTGATCAGCTCCCTTTATGACAGCTTGTTTTTCTGCTGGTGAGTTTTTCTATCAGCAAATGGATAAAGGTTATTTCATGGTTAAAGTCCCAAATCGAGGGATGGAAGAAGAACTACAATCCGTCCGCAGCATTCCATTGTCCGTGATTTCATTTTCCAACTGATAAAAGAGCATCACAGAGATGTTCATGGACTATATGCAGTGGTCTGAATCTCAAAGAATTCTTAAACATGGTTTAAGGCCAAAAATATTGGAGGTGTGGAAACAGGAGTATAAATGCACGTTAGGGAAAAAACACCCACCGCTAATGGCTCTTCTCAAGAGAGGCACAGGTCTATGTTTTGGAAGAAATAAAAGGAGACAGCATAAATTGCAAGTATCCATTACAGAAAATCACTCTTAAGATGCTTGACACCTTGGCATCGGGCAGTAGGAGCCCAGGTGGGGAAAGGAACCCTGCAAGGACTGACTGCTAAAAGAAACCAACTCTTCAGGGCTGCAGAAATCCCCTTCCTCCTTAGAGACAGGCTGCCTGCACTTCTTAGGGAAAGAAGCAGCTACTTTGGTACAACATGGCACCTGCTAAAGGCAATATTCTGTGTAGTGACTTTTAACTCTGCTGCAAGCACACCCGTTTCCATGCTTGTACAACCATACATGAAGTGTGCTCAGAAACTAATGCCATCTTCATTTTAAATAAGATTTCAGATACCAGGCAACTTCAATCCTGCGATGACAGTTACAATAGCCAAGTATCACGCTGAAGTGTTTCTGAAGTAACTACCCGTAAACAATACACCTGTTAGAGTGTTTCCCAGATCTCAGGCTGCCCCAGGCAAGAAGAATCTCTAGGTACCTCGAGCCTGTCACAACACTGCACCTGCTACGTGAAGCCTCTTGGACTTTCCTACTCTTGTGATTCTCCGAGAGACAGGTAACTAAAAGAAACTGGGCAAAGAAATACCACTGGATATGCAATATAGATCAAATTGCACCTTCAATGTATCTACAATATCTAAGAGCAGTGCAGAACAGGCAGCTCAGAGCATCCTCCGCTTTTCCACCTGTACCTTCAGGAAGTTTTTAAATGGGAAGACAAGCTCTCGGCACTGACTTAACAGAAGCAGGACCTCAGCGGCGAAGGAACACCCCAGAAACCCACGCCATCACTTAAGCTGACTTGCCAGATGACGGAACTGACAGCATTGGCAAGAATATATTAACACAGTACTTGCTGCATGTGAACCTGATTGCTGAACAGGAGGTTCTCATCCCATAGCTGTAATATTCTATCCTCACATTCCATATGGCTTAACAGTTCCTGATTAGCAGGGGGCACTTTTCTATGTGCACATCTGTTTGTGTGCAGTACTGAATAATCAGAAGTAAAAAGAAATTAATCATAGCAGCACATTCTGCATTATAAAGAGGGGCATACGAAATCCTGCTAGGAGTGCTAAGGGAAAGGAGGGACTCATTTCACAGGGAGTGGAATTGGAGACGTGTTGTTCACCCGGCACAAGGATGCTGTGCATGCAAGCACACATTGCCATGCAGTATGTACCTGCCCTGATACTCTCTGCAACACAAAGCAGTGCATTTTACCCTCTCTTAGCTTGCCTTCAGGGACAGATCCTAAGTGTAGGACTACTAGAAAGATGGATTAGAAGGCAGGCTGTGCAAAACACCTACTCTTATTAAAAAAACCAAAGCCCACTCACTAGAATGAAGCTTCTTTCTCTGATTCTTTCTACGGGAGACTCTAAGGAACTGTACCCAATCCCAAGTCTACGTTAGTGCTCTGAGCCCCAAAAATCCTTTGATGCCAAGACAGACACTGATGAGAAAAAGCATACCACATCCCGTGGTCTTGATGCAGAGAGGCAGAAGAGTCAAGAGGGTTCCTGCTGGAAATCCCCTACACAATGAAAGCAGCTCATGTCAGTGACCACTATGTGCCTGCCAGAACACTCATCTAGCTAATGGTGGTGGTTGCTTTGCCTGGAGGGGCTTCTGCCACGTCCCTCTGGACCTGGATCACATCCCACCACCAGCTTGGCCAGAGGCACAGCTGCTTGCTCTATGCTGAAGTAGTTTCCCATGTCATCACAGTTGTCAGGCCAAAGACTGATGAAGGGGGAGAGGGTTGACTTACTCTGATGTTTTACTAAAGCACTGATACTGTAACACATGAAATATCATCAGAAACAACTCAGCCAGCCATTAAGCCCTGACAGGCCGTCAGTGAGTGCTGGAAATACTACCTGTAAAAGCTGTTCAAAGAGGAAATTAATTTTAAACTACCATCATTTGCCCTTCACCAACCTCACTGTACAGGATTACCTTCACAGATCTGAAGACAGAAGATATATGGAGTAAGAGGCAGACAAAACTGCCCTTGGGTTTTCTGGAGAGGTACTGAGTGGTAGGGAGGAACAAGATGTAGATTGCTATCCAGGAGCAGTACCTGGTACACAGCCCAGTAACAGGGTGGACAGTACAAGTATCAGATTATACAATTCAACGAATACCTTCCCCATACCTTTTAAATGAAAAAAAGGTATATGATGATCAGCTGCAAATAGGAAACTAATAAGAGTTTATTTTTTTACTAAATAAAAGTAAACAAAGCAAAACATCATAACTGTAAGCATACTCCAAAAGAGCACAGCAGGTATTCTCCCAGCTCCAGCTGGGTGCTAAGAGGTACCGATAAGCCCAGAAGCAGCTCCACGGGGACTGAGGGCCTCACCGCCCTGCCCCACATGCCACCCCTATAGCTCCCAGGCACCGGGCTGCAGCGTGTCCCCCTGCCCCACATCCAGGACCCTGCCCTATCCCAGTCCTCGCCCCAGATCCACCAGGGTCCTGTGTAAGTCCTGCTCTGAAGGTGCTCAGCTCTCAGATCCATGTATGAGAAGAAACCATCTGAAATGGGAGAGCTTACATAATTTTGGAGCAGACCCAAAGCAGCTTTGCCCTGAGCTGCGGGGAGGTGAGAGGGAGAGAAGAGTGATACGTGAGTAGCCCTGTGGGAAGTATTTGCTGCATGAGTAATGCTGGCCAAATCACTGCTTCATTTGATGAAAATCATATGGGGACAATCAATTGAAGGAAAATTCAAAATCCATCAGTGGATGAAGAGTATGGAATATAAGCCATGACATATTTCACAGCATCGTTAGCTGAAAACTGGATTACAGCACAGACTGTTAAGTTAAAATATACATCCCACTGAACTTCTCCTGGGTGTATTTTTGTACTCAAATAAAGAAGTTTTCTTTATACAAAGAAGTTTAACACATAACCTTAAAGCGGATATATATATATGATATATATATATTTTAGTAAGAACTCTGGCCAGAGCCATTAATTTCAAACAACTTAACTGATTTCATGAGTTTCATTTGTACTGTATGTTCCTACCAGACAGCATATGTGCAATGATTTGCATTAGTATTAAAAAGCAAATCATTATCCAATTAGCTTTAGATAAAAAAATGACTGATGTAATATTAAAACAATTCACTTAAGTCTCAACTTGATGAGCTGCTTGTCTTAAAACGTGCCACACTGAAATGAGATGAAAAGAATATGACAGACTATAAAAAGTTGTTACTACAAGATATTTTACACTGAAGGCATAAACAACCCCAGTACCTGGCCAGAGTAGTAATTTATCGCAAATTATGTATCTTTGAGGACGACTTGGGAGAGGATATATAGACAATTATGGAAACAAAAGGAAAACAGCCATCCCGAAACCCCAGAAGAGAAGTACAGTCTACAATTTCTAAAAGCATATTGAAGCACGCACGCAAGAACTACGTTCCTTTTTGAAAACTGGGGTTCAACCTGATTTGGCACCTCTAAGAGAGGAGACTGTTTTTTCCAACAACTTATACTGCACTGAGTTGTACTAATTAACTGCTTGTCTATTATTAAGCTTTTAATTTGAAAAAGAAAGAACATCTGCTCAGTTATCCAAAGCAAACACAATAGTTTCCTGTGACAGCTACCAGAGAAATTTGGGAAAGTCATAATGGAAACTTTATCTCAGGAATCTTATTTAATTTTATTTAAAACAAATGAATACATAAGAATTACACAGTAAAAAACCAAAGCAAAGCAGATTTAGCTCATTATCCTTAATATACCCACTACTGGTACCACTTCACAGACTGCAGTATTTGGCAATTTTTTTTTTCTTCTTCCTACTCACAATATAGACCCCAGTTTCTGCCATCAAGTATGTTAGGGACCAGGGGCTACTCCCCCTCTCTGGGGGCTGTGTTCACGAGGTTGAAGTCATACCGGCCAGTCCCTGCAGGAAAATGCACAGTGTACCGCATCTGTTCCTCGATCGTGACTCCAACCACCCAGATACTGCGACAAACTCTGATCCACCTTCACATCGTTTAGATTTACATTTCTCCAAAATTCAAATGGAGACAAAACAAATTCACGAAAATACTCAATTGTTCCTGTCCTTCCCTCCTTTGTGTTAAAGAAAGGAAGGAAATAGTAATAATTAAAAAAGCGTTACGTTAACAGAACACTATTTTAATCCGAAGTTTATCACCAGCATTAAATTCCAAACAATTTCTGTCGGGACCTTACTCGCGGTTTTACTTAAAGTACAGTTTAGTAAAGGGCTCTTCTGAGCACCAGCAACATGACATTACTCAGCTCCAGCCAAAGCTTTAGGAGGAGGATATAATAACCAGGTAGATGAACCCATTAGCCCTATGAATTATATTTAAAGCAACCTTGTCTTTCTTTTCCATCTTGCAGGAAATAATAAGTATTCACGCCCATCAACCTCCACACACCCACGCCCATGTAAGAAGGAGCTGAATGAAACCTTTGAGTAATACAAAAAGTCTTAAGTATGAGGTGTTTTTCCAATTCATGTTCCTGCCTTGCTATCATTTCCCTAACATTGATTTATTTAGCTCAGCCTCTACATCATCTGAAGAATTTTCCAAGCTCTGTAATTAAATTTTAGTTCTATGAAGAAAGAGAAGAATGGGAGGGGGTGAAAAACCTATACATAGGTATCTCCCACAGGCTCCCAAGCCTAGCAAGTACAGTTGAAACTGCACCGATTTTCGTGGCCCGTGTTCTCTACGTCAGATTTTAAACACCAATGCTAGACATCAAGCAATTCTGATTTCGCAAAATTATAACAAAATGCTTTAGTAGATCTCTTTGGTAGCTAAGTCCTAAGGGAAAAAAAAACAGTGGTATTTTTACTGCAGGAGGGGAAAAAAACCCAAACAAACCAAAAAACACCACTGCTGTTTTTACTGCAACTATTTGGAAAAAAGCAGCATTATGGGGAAGAAGAGAAACACTAAGTTTTGGACCTTTTTTTGAAAAGTATCTGTACATATAGGTAGATTACAGAATTGATGTGAGAAGTAGTGACCTGCCTGCCAGGACACTGCTCTGGGGAGAAGTCAAAGATGCGTTGCAAAGATAGAGCAGGGCATTAGCACACTGAACATGAAGCAGCACATCATTTGGGATTCTTAGATCCTAGGTAGGAACCGTTTCTCTCATGCTTCCACAAACTTCCTGTTGTTTGCCAGTGAAGCAAAGATAAAAGGAAAAAAGGAAAAAAGCAAAGATAAAAGGAAGAGGAAAGGGCTATTGCATTAGGAGGCAGGGTGTGAAAGCTGCCAGGGTAGCCAGGGATAACTACACCTAAATCCCATTTGTGCAAAGGTGAGGGAACGGAGACAACTGAAGAGGGCAAAGCAGCTTCCCAAAGAAAATAGTTCCCTGGATCAAATGTGATGCAGGTCCTGACACGCTTGCCAAATCTGTCCTTTGGCTTACAGAGGAGCTTGGCTGGAGGCAGATGGTAGAGGCTTTTGTGAGTCCTCTAGTCATACGGCTGCCGTGCCAAATGACTCGGGATTTGCCCTGACTGTGACCAATTTGCTTATTACCATTTATGATTTCTCCCAGGTTGCTGAAAACAAAGAAAACCTCCTACAAGTTACACCAGGGAGCATGGAGATTGCTCTGTCACTCAGTGCCTGATGTCAGGTGCTTGTCTCCCCACTCCTCCAAGGCTACTGGGGTCAGCCCGAGGCTGGCGCCAGGCACACTGGCTGCTTGTCGATACAGTTGTTGGAAAGGGTTATAGAGGGAGCCCTTCCAGAAAATTACCCGAATCATCCCAATTACACTGACATTAACCTCCTCTGTGCTGCAAACGCACTTCCACCCACTCATTCCCAAGAGAGGATATGTCCTCAGGATCTGATATCTCAATGGATAAATTACCAGCGCAGAGGAAATGGGAGCTACCTGGGTCTGACAAGAGGGTTTTTGCAAGTCATACTCTACTCAAATCAAATGGATGTTCAAACCCGACCGGGCAGGTGAAGCACATGGGGCACTTGGCTCAAAGAGGTCAGACTCCTTGTTTGCATTCAATAACCCTCCTGTATGTTCCTGTTTTAAAGTCATGCATTCTTCTAAAGAATGCAAAGCAAAAGCTTTCCTTTTAAGCCACTTATTTGCCTAAAGCATGTAAAACAAAAGCTTCAAAACATTTGCATTTCTTCCACATTTCTATCATTACCTCAGCAAGTCAAACCATCTGCAAAAGCTTAATCAACTTTGCTGAACCTGAAAGAGGCTCCATCCTTAATCAAAGTGTTATGAAAGATGGATAATGGTTTCTATAAATACTTTTAGCATTAGAAAAGTAATGTTTTTCCTATTTACATCTGTTAGCACAATTAGCAGCTGTGCTGTTGCTCATTTGCACATGCCACAATGTACTTTCTGCTCACTGGGAAAAGTCTTCAAAGGCTGTAACACGGACACGGAACATAAAATGGGGAGGCAATCCAAGAAAAACCCCGGTGCAGTTCTCTAAATGCAGGGATATTGCAGAAAAACAACTATGTATTCTACTGTGGCTACCACAATTTCAGTGAGAACAACACACACCAAACAAGGTGGTTGGGTGTGCAGAGGAAGTGAAGGATTTACTGCAACAAATACAGAGATAAATAAGTGCAATGACTCACAGGGAGAATTCTTATGAAAAGATGTTTTTGGACTGGGATGGTACTGTTGTTCTTAATAAGACGGTTAAGCTGTAATCAAAGAGTAATAAAAACCCCACAACAAAAATTAAACAGCTTCCAAAAAAAAAAACCCCACATCAAGTCTGAAATCCTTTTAGGGATGAATTCTTTTCCAGTATGGTAAAAGCTTGAAAAGCTAAGGTTAGCCTTTAATGTAACAGATCAAGTTCTTCCCTCAAGAAGCTCCTTCTGCCACTTACTGACTCATAAACTGTAAGTGTGGCATCCACAGGTATTTGTACCGGCTGGAGACCTGTGGTCTGAAACAAATGGCTTGAAGAGGATTTCAGGACAACGAAGATGCTGGGGCTCTAGCTCTGATTTCTTCCCTAGCCCTCCAAATCCAGAGATCTGGAGGGCTAGGGAAAGCAATGGCAATGACGCACACACTGACTGTTGGCTATTACCCTGCTGGTGTCTTCATGTGTCACAGTGATACGCCGACATCCCCATAATCGGACTGAAATCGAATCGGTGTGTGGCGCAGCTGACATCTGAGTGGTGGCAGCACACATCAGGAAAGCAAGGCTGCAAGTTCTGGATCAGTTACAAGTACTGTGAGATTCATTACAAGTAAGGGGAAGAAAAGTTTGCTTACACAGAGGTAAGAGGTTTGTCTGGCCAAAGGTGAATATATACTTCAGTTCCTCAGATACACCTTGTGGGTGCATTTAATTAGAACAATTCTTCAATGTTTTGTAACCCCTTTTAGAAGAAGTCAGGACATATATACTCCATTCAGTATCCAGGAATAAATGCGAGTTTCTTATTTTACTTGAAGAAGGTTAAAAAACCCTCACACGTTCACCACATCACAGTTTTGTACTGTTAGAAATAGAAAGCCGTGTTCTTGAGGAAAATGTTCAGAACCAGGTACTTCCTATTAGGAAGAGAGACTTCAGGATGTCAAGGGCTGGTGCAGGGCTATCAATTTAAACAAGGAAATGCAGTTAAGTGGAAAACATTATACTAGGCAATGGACAAAGACAGATCCCAGCCCATGAGAAATTCAAACACGAGTAAGTAAAGCAGCACAGCAAGGATGAGACTACATTAATTTAAGCAATGCATTCACTGAAATATTCTACAATGCAAACAACCTAAAAAATGAGGGCCTGACAAAGCCAGCCTGAAGCAAACATGAGAGCAAGATCTGGGCATGCCTCCCCTTGTCAGCTCTAACAATATCCCTGGCTTGACAAGTACTAAACAGCCTTTCTGTTGCCTTCCCTTCCTTGAGCTAAGAGCCAACTGCATCAACCGAGTTGCTGACAAAGTCCAGCACTGAACAAGTTGAAGATCAAAACATTAATTTGCATCCTAAATTCTTGGACCCAGATTAAAAATCAAAAGCCAGAGGAGCTCCTGGAGGCACAGATCTACCCTGGTAGCTCTGAGTCTTTTTGGAAGAGCAGTGGGAGAAAATGCACACAGAATGGGTCAAAGGAAAGGAGATGACTGTCCTGGGTGGAGAAATCTGCTGCATGTGTACAGTTCAAAAGGTAGCACTGAAAAGAAAGGCAAGACCAGCACTCCAGTCTGGAATGCTGCAAGTCTTAGAGAGACTATTTGTAATGATGACCCCACAAAGCAATTACTCATACTTTTAAGTATGATGTATCAGTGTTACAAACTCTGGGACAACCAGCTGAGAACCCTGAGATCTGTAAAGAGACACCAAAAAGAAACAAAACAGTTAAGACAGATAGTAAAGAGGTCAAGTTATAGCTTACCTATGTCTTTATGCATTTCTTTGACAAAGATGAATCGGATCATCCCATAGAAAGAACTGTCTGGAGAGCTGTCCTGAAATCTCCTGATGTACTGCAACTGGAGATGAAGCATCAGGAAACCCAGCGAAGCCCAAGGGATTCCCGAAGTACTGTAGCAATCGCCACATTTGGCAAAATATTTCTTACACTACTAAGTTTTAAAACCACAACCTTCCTACTGTTTCTATGGGTACAGAAGGAGCTGTACCGCCTTAAGCTCTTTTCTGCCATAGCCCTCGATCCCACAGCAAACTCTTGGGAACTTTCTTTTTCACTATCATTTCTTGCCAAGAAAGACTGTGACCTCACAAACTTCACCAGAATAATTCCAAGATCACAGGGGAAAAATGAAAGTAGAGAAGGAGAAATCCAGCTTACAGATGAACTGAAAGCAACTAGAAATGGTAAGAGGTAATCCAATGAGATGTTCAGATATTATGAAAAGGACAGCAGAACGCATGCAAGCAGAGCAGCTAGTATGATACAGTATACAATTTTACAATGGGTTTTACAATAGCACTCTTTCTGTAAACCTTGAGAATTAATAATGCAAGATGAAGCAGTAGCTTCAATGCCTTGACCTCAATTACTTCTTAAGCAATCTTAATAGCATATATCTTTCTATTGTTGGAGTAAGAGCCAGCAGTACTGAAAGTGGAAAAAATGAGTTGTGCAAAAATCCCCTAAAAATTAATGTATACAGTAGTCTGATTACTAATTACTTCAAATGTGGCTAAATATGGAAGAGGGAAAAAGACAAATGCAAGTAAAAATATGCAGATCTTGTGATCAGTGTGAAGTAATGGGACTCCCCGTGGCGCTTGAATAGCTTGCAGGTAGTTCTCTTTACGAGAGTAAAGCTTCACTTAGTGTACAAGAATCTATTTGCAACCCACACATTTTCACCCATACAGCTAGGGAATATCTAGCAAAATCAAGAAAGGGTTTTAAAAGACACATTCAGCAAGCAAAGATAGCAAAATCTGACTGCCTACGGATTTTCAGACTATCATTACTGCTCTCCTCCCCCCACCACAATACAGCCCTTCCCCGATACTCTTTACAACCTCTTCTGTCCCAGCAAGAACGTCAGTTCCCTTTCTCTCCTGCAGCCCTCTTAGGCTGCGCCCAGGTCTCCTCACCACCAGCTGGGAGAAAGTGCATGGTTTGCTCCGAGCTGCACATGCCCACATGAGCTGAACAACAGCCCACATAGAGTGGGGACCTGGCTGAGCTTGCATAGGAGACTTTCCTAGTGGCTCACTCACAGACCATCCTCTCTTTGCTGCTGCTGACAATTTTTGTGACAGTTATGGGAACTGGATGTAAAGACTCTGCTGCTCTGTCAAATTTGATGGAAATTGATGTGTGTGTGTTCAAAAGCTACGGGGATTGAGGGGGAGGCTGGGATGATGGAAGGGGACAGATGGATGGCATATGCCTTATTCCTTTACAAAAAGAGACTAAAAAGCAAAGCAACTGCTAAAGGTTCACTTCAGTGAAGCTCCAAGACAAGCTGATTAAGTATGGACTAGATAAATGGACAGTGAGGTGGACTGAACCAGCTGAACTGCTGGGCTCAAGGGGTTGTGATCTGTGGCACAGGTTAGCTACCTAACAAACTTTTCCAGTGTCTCCTTACTCAATTTCATCATTATCCATCATTTTGTATTTCTCCAAATTATTCTGCTGCTGTTACAAGAATATTAGACTGACAGTCTCCAAAACAATATTCAATTTTTATCAGAGAAGTGAAAGGAAATAAAACAGAAATCCCTCAAAAACTATAGTGGCACTGAGGTTGACACATCTATCCACAGCAGAGTGATGCACCAAACACAGAACATTTTGTTAAAAGTATAATTTTTAGTCTTGAGAACGGAGGAGGAAAGCGTCAGGCTTGTCAACTCAGTAATTCCCTTGCTCTCAGCTCCACAGAAACTCTTTTGTTCTACACCTAATTACTATTATCTCATATTCCAATGTGTTTGAGACCAGACTGTTTAGCTTACAATATATGGATGGATTCCCCTCCCTCCCTACCCAATTCCAGTTTCACAGCCTAGGAAACTTTAATCAAAAAATTACTTTAAACATGAAGTACCCTGCAGTTCTGTATCTCTCCCTACTTACAATAATTTACATTAATTATGTTAAATTGATTGCTTCTAATGATCAAGGCAAAAACTTTCTTTTCCTTTCCCCCTGTATTAGTAGCTATCTGTACTGTGCTGCCTTGTTCAGGAAATTATCTTCCTGACGGCAACCTTTATTTTTATTTTTAAAAAGATGGTCACTGACTTTAATCACACACAAGAGAATTTCCTTTCAGCCAAGGAATTGTAGCTGGGACTGCCTGTAGTATACAGTAATTTATACCACGGATGAATAACCACTCATCATGAGGATGAGTGAATGGTGTGGAGCCACTGCCAAGCCACTAAGAGCAACTTTCCTCTCAGCAGCACAGGGAGAACAGTTTCAAAAACCCAGGTAAAGCCTCATTTTGTCAGTGTTACGCAGTGCCAAAGAGGGGCTCCTCAAGGGAGAACGGCTATCTGAACCAATTCAGACACAAGAGTGAGTTACTGTTAAGGACTCAGTCTTAAGACTCACACTGATTTCCTTGCCAAACATTCTCTACTCTGTTTATCACAAACATGGGCTGATTGTAGGGTTGAAGTCTTAAGAGGTAAGAAAGAAAACCCCTCAGACAAGAGTCTCAGCTGTGATTGCAGTCAGGGCAGCGCAGTGCTGATTTAAACCACAGTCCAGTCTCAGTTCTGAAAACCAGAAGAGAGATTTATTTTGCAGGCAGATTAAAAAAAAACCTAGAATGTCACGCTTAAATTACAAAATTGGTTGCTTCTTCCTTTGTGCATTTTAGCTTTTCTATATAATGGGAACCTTTGGCACTCACAAGTAAGAAAAGCAGCACAGCAAAATGGTCTGTCTTTACTCCTTCAAAACTGAACCTGCCTGAGCAGAGATAAAGTAGGTGAGAAAGGTTGTCTGCGTAGGAACTTTACAGCAAGACTGAGACTCATTCAAGTCAAAATTAAGGAAAATATAAGAAACAGAATGCAAGGGTATTAATCCAGGACTAGGAGCATCCAAATGAATGTCCAGATCCCCCCTGCTTCACTGTCCTATACAGAGTGAACAATTTCCCTCTGCATCACTACATTCCCACCTGCAGAGTACAAAAACTGTGATGAGCCCTCCATCAGTGTGCTTTGTTTCCACGGATTAAATGCCCTACATAAGATCTAGGCATTGGATCTCAAATTTAACAGCGACTCAGAGCGAACTGAGAATGCCCAAACATCTATGGCCCCTTGCTACCTAGGCAGTGAGAGGAGGAAACTACATCCTCTTACCATGATAATGTGCCCTCATCTGCTTCAGGGCTCCAGCCATTTGTGTGACACTAAGTCCTATATACAAGAAACTACGATCAAAATTACAGTGCTGGATGATCAAACTGAATTCATAGACATCAGATCCCATTCTATTCACACAAAAATAAGTGTCAAACGTATCTACAAAGTCTACTGTAAACCAACATTAACCAGCTTCATGTTACTGGAAATAAAAGAAACAAGCAACCCAATTTTTCTTTAAATCTATTTATTCAGATTAATAAAAAGATTTCAAAGTGAAATCACTTAAAATTACCGCTAATCCAAGAGAAGGTGAAAAGCTTGGCTTGACTGCAGCCAGTCAAGAAACAAACAAATTTGCAGTGATGAAACAATTTTCATTCCTGATGAAGCAAGTAAGAGTCTTAAACCAAAGGATCATCTTTGTTGTCGTCTGTTAAATTTTCAGGGTTATCTACCTGTTTAAGCTTTGCAGACAGACATCTGTGAATTTTCAGACAACATGAAATAAGCAGAATATTCAAAATATGTCCAAACCTGGTTTACTGTCTCTTCCTCCTATTAAACGTAATTCCTATTTATTTTTCAAGAGGGATTTCAGCTCATGGATTCATATGCTTAATGATACTAAAGGATCAAAAGCAGCTGTTGTTTTCTACAACAAGCACCGTAAGTACTTTGGAAGTTATAAAGGACTTATTTTCAGTTGAGTGATATGCTAACACCCCAGCAGTGCTAGATCAGTGCTTCACTGCAGTTATGCAAGAAACCTAGCCACCAACAGCTACAGCAATCATCAGGTTATCTTGTCCCTACAGATTTCACTGATGGTGAGTATGTACCCCATCAGGTTCTTTTGGACAGCAGCACCATTAGAAGTTGTTTCTATTATCAGCACCCTTACAATACCCTCAGATGAGAAAATCCAGTGGGATCCTTGATTAAAGGGCTCTGCATAGACATGGCTGTTGAATTGTTCCTAGGAGGCTCACAGAAAGCCCCATTTTTCTTCCAGTGCTAAAAACAAGTACAAAACCTGCTGAAATTGCTGTCAATGTTAACAATTGCTGACTCCAATGGACAGGACTGGCCGCACAACTGCATGTAAGAATGACAAATATGATCGATCCATACACTTAACAGAAGGCCATGTGCTCAAAAGTAGTATCTTATTTGTAGGTTCTGCTAAGTAATAAAATATATTACATGGAAAGTAATTTGCAGGTTACATGGTAAATGTTTTACTATTGAAATAAAGACCTTTCTAGACACCAGAGAAAAACACATTCTGGCTTTATAGATTCTGTTACTAAATATTCACACTAGTGAAAAGGTAGTCAGTACACAATGACAAACTGAAGTTTTCAGATAGTTTCCTCTTAAGTCTGCCAGCACAGGGCTGGAATCCATAGAAAAGACCCACTCCCTGACAACACTTCATTTGGCAGGTGTAACCAATCCATTTCCCTCCATTTACTTTGCCAAAATGAATGTGAGGCTACACAAGGTAAAATTTAAGTCAGGACCGACATGGTGCTGGAAAGAGATTCCAGAAAATTTTGTTTATTGCTGATCTGTCACTTTCTTATGCCCCATTCAACAGGTCATCACAGGAAATTTCAGACTGTTTTGACAAATATTCACTGTCCTATCCTCCTTTGAATGACGTGTGTGCAAACTCAGTTTAGTAGCTAAGAACACAACAAGCAAAATGCTGTCAGGCATTATCCCTTCATGCTGTGCCAAGTGAGGGGTACCAAAAAGCACTGGCAGAGGCTCATGCTGTGGATGCAGAAGAGTGTAAGGAAATCGCTGCCTTTAATCAAGAAACAGCCAGCACCACCAGGTACTCTACACAAGGTAGAGGATGTTGCTTGACTCAGTTTTCTGATGATTTTGTGCCAAAATTCTCCGGCATTGCTTCTGCACGACAGGTGCGCCTGCATCTGTTGCTCCTTGGGTTGTTTTAGAGCAGGAAGCTACTCTGTCTCAATAAATTACAAAATAAATCGGATGAAGGCAAAAATTCAAGCAAGCGGCACAGAGCTGTCAGTCACGAATTTGAGGTTTCTGACAAGCACACAGCAGGAAACAGGCCAGTAATGTGACAGGCCAGATCTCATAACTCTCTGCACAATTAGCAAAATACCAGGCCACATACATCACCTTGGAGCTGGATATTATATTACATCCTTCCAGTAACAACAGAGTTACATTTTGTTTTTATCTCCATGCATTTATGCAAGATTACATTACGGTATCTTAACCCAGCATGTCACTAACAGCTTGTGATCCCTCTCCGTACTGCGATCAGCCTTTGCTCTTGCATACAGGAGACGGGAAGGAACGGCAGGTAATCTGTATTTACACTTCATTACACCCCTGGGTCTTGTAGGAATAGTTAATACATTTTCATGTGCCATGCTTAAACAGAGGAAAGACAGTTAGCTAACAGCATTCTGTGGAACAGCTGCTACAAGATCAGTGCAAAGCTAAAGACCCATCCTGAAAAACTCTGAATGTTCTCAATTTTTTAATTGAAGAAGAAACTGAGGGCATTCAGCGCTTTGCATGTTTAGATGCAGTGTGACTTGTGTTTTCCAAGCTACCACGAAGTGTCTAACACCAGTCTGATCCTTCTGCCCTGACAATAATCAATAAAAACGCCTTCCCAATATTCTGAAGAGGCTGTCAAATAATGCTTTGATCATCTACATTCTCCATTTGGTTGGCTTGATGGGTGAAAGCAGAGGTTTATTATTAAAACATTTTCAAATTTCATTTTGTTATACCACTATGTTATTGGCCAGGATTTAGGGAACAAACTTGGAAAATGATACAAGAATGTGCCCACTTTTTAACACCTTAAAAATAATTCAGGAAAGCTTCAAAGCGTCTAACAGTTGGATGTTTTCAGTGAGGGACTACAGTACAGAGCCTGGCATTCAACTACAAATGACAAGAAAGAGGCACCTTGAAGGATGGACTCCAATGTACTCAGATCTGCACAGGTAAGCCTGTAAAACAGCAGGGAGGATCACAAAACCATACTCACATTTTAAATCCCTGCTTATGCACCACAAGCAGGAAAAAGTCTGTGTGGTACTAAAAGAGGCAATAGTTCTGGACTCTGAACTCTCAGAGCCCTCTACTTGCAAACATGCATGCTGTAGCGATGATTTCCAGCTTGGACATAGGGTCATTGTACCTGCTTGCTTCTAAACATGAGTACCTAGCCAGATGTTTCCACAACACCTACTGGGCTTCACTTGGACTGTGTATTCAGGAAACGCTACCTCATGAAAAAGCAGTGAGCACAACACAGAATAGCTACCAAGAAACATGACTGCCTCTTTAGCCAAGCTGCAAACTCAAAAATTTCTTTCATCAAAAGCATTTCCACCCAACAGAACCGTCAAGCTTATTACAATGAAGTATAAAAGATAATGTAGTGAGAAGCTCTTCAGTAAAATCTGGTAGAAGAGACTGAAGAGGCTCCCACATCAAACAGAAACAAGAGCTGTGAAGAGTCTAGTTAGATCTACTGCTTCCCCATGGCAACTCTTTCAGTTGCTGCAGTGGGGGAAGAGTACTGCCAGCTCTGAGGAAGCTTTGACTCAGAGGAGCATCTCCCCTGCTCCCTGTGACTTGAAGCCTCAGGGAAGTGGTGCAAAGAAAAAACAGTCAGACTCCGGTACGCTACCTTCAGAAACACGCAAAGCAAAGGTTTTTCCCTCTGTACTGTGTTACCAATGTGACAACACAAGCTTTGCATGCTCCATCACTTCTCCCCACCGTGTCCCCCTGCAGTTAAACAGGCAGGGTGCAGCTGAGAAACTGTTCCTCGTCACTTGTGGGCATCTAGCAGAATCAACCTCATGCCTGGGTGCTGCTCTAACACCAGCTCAAACACATTAATAATAATAACAAAATACATTTTTTAAAAGACCACCTGAAATAAACTTCAAGTAAATGTTTTCAACATAATTTCTCTGCTCTAAGCTGTTTTGAGCCATCACTAAACTTAAGGCATCTGAGCTTAAAGAATTAAAATAGCAATGATCGGAATTCTTCAAACAGCATTAGCGCTCTCTGCATACAAGATTTCATAGGGACATGTTTGGGAAACTGGAAAAATTTAAAAAAGTGTACTGCTGCGATGGGAAACTGCCAGAAAGGGAGACAACTTAGACAAAGAATTGGACTAAAAATAATGCATGAATTAATTAAATGAACATTATTTTTTAAAAATTCCTTGAAGAAGGCATTAGAAAAAACAGTTTGCCAGTAAAAGCCTTTGGAGTGTGTTGCCCAGACCCAACCCAATAAAGAAACAAGCATTCAGATAGAAACAGGATATAAACTCGGGTAATACATAGCTGGTACTTGACTTTTGACCTACCCATATGCTTCTGACTGCTATTACAAATAAAACTATTTCAACCGTTTTTGGTTTCTTCAAGGAACACTTCCCATCAAAGGAACACAGCTACTTCACATAATTCATAATTAACTGGAAAATTAAAATACTTGTTTTGAGCTACTGCTAGTGCTTTACTGTATGTAATATCTCATCTGAAATATACAATAATAAGATGCAGCATCTGTGGACCATTAAATTTTATGTATCGTATTTTATATTGTATAGTTTTATATTGAAATGTCTTTTACAGAATCTCAGACAATTTTGGCGAGTACTATCTAAACAAATGCCTTTGCACCCAAATTGCCAACAGTCACTGTAGATCAGTGGATAATTTCTAATTCTCAGGCAGATTAACTTCAAGATATTTAACTGCTAACTATTAAATCTAGCAAGCAGGAAACCCAGTGAAGAATATCTACAGGAAAGCTTTTTCTGGCAGCCATATAAAACCAATTAACTCAAAGCTGGAAGAAATGTTCTTGCAGGTCATTCAGTCTCCATTTATGAAGAGGTGAACAAACCCAAAAGCTTCAAACAAGAAAAGTTAATGCACCAAATGATGCAATCCCCTACAATTCCCTACAACAGGTCACTACCTCTGCACTTGGGCTCTGCAGCCTAAGTCTCAAAGAACTAAGCCACACTGTCCTTAAGTTTTATATAAAGCCAAAGATAAAAACCAAGAAAGCAGAGCCTAAGCAGTTTGGAGGTAAGGAAAAAAAAGAGTTATTTATTAGAATCCTCCTGCAGGTGCTTCATTCATTTCCAACACAGATGTTCGCTAGTGTCTCAACTGAAGGGCAACAGTTCACGGAACTCAGTTGCTTCAGTAAGCAACGGTGTTGATATGCACTGAAGATGTCAATCTGTGAAGGAGCCTGCGCTGGCTGGCAGCCACCACCAGCTGCTCTTTGTTTCTGTTAAGTTTGGGGTGATTCTGGAGAAGTGGCAAGACCTGACCTCTTCTGAACAGGAAGCACTACAGGAGCTAAGCAGTAACCAAAAAAGAGCAGGTATGAGAGAGAAACAGAGGAGTTACTGTAAGATCAATTAAATGACTTCCTTTAAACCAGAAGACCTGAGGAAGCAATACAGATAATGAATTTATTTTTTTCCAAACTTTCAAGTTTTAATTCTATTTTTTGTTACTGTTTTTCTCCTTACAGGATCCAACTCGCCTCCAACATGCTAGCATTTATATCATGCTTTTCATTCACATGCATCAAATAACATTTCAAACAGACTAATCTTCTGATATATGAAACTACATTAGTAGAGGAAAACTAAATTCAAAGTGATCAATGACAAGAGATCAAGAAGAATCCAAATTTGAAGACATTATTTAGTTTCAAATGCATTTCTTCAGCTACACAGAAAAATGGATTTTCAAGGTAGACTTAAATCTAAATGTAATTACACCCTTATTATGTATAAACACATAAATAAAAAGCCAGGAGGATAGAAGTACAGCTGGCCATGACATTATTTTGGAAGAGTCTTTAGAAGGATCAAATCTGAAATAATACACAGGAAGCAAACTCTGGGACTTTTTAACTGTCTGAAGGCATTATCGGTCTGAGGACAAAATTATTATAAACTTCAGCAGAGATGAAAGATCCCAAATCTGCCAGCTTCTGTATTTAGCACCCCACAGGGCAGCTCAGAAAGGAAAGCGCAGGGCTCCCGGTCTGTGTGGCAGATTGGTTTATAGTGTTTGATAAAACCTGAGGTGAGCCAGGAGAACAGTAACCCCTTTCCACTTTGAGAATGTGCGTCACAAGCCAGACTTAGTGGTTTCTGATTGTCCTGGTTTCAGCTGGGATAGAGTTAATTTTCTTCCTAGTAGCTGACATAGTGCTGTGTTTTGGACATAGTTTGAGAAAAACATTGATAACACACTGATGTTTTTAGCTGTTGCTGAGTAGTGCTTACACTAGCCAAGGACTTTGCAGCTTCCCATGCTCTGCCAGGTGCGCAAGAAGCTGGGAGGGAGCACAGCCAACGTAGCTGATCCAAACTGGCCAAAGGGTTATTCCATACCATACGGCATCATGCTCAGTATAGAAACTGGGGGGAGTTTGCTGGGGGGCTGTGATCGCTGCTCGGGAGCTGGCTGGGTATCGGTCAGCAGGTGGTGAGCAATTGCACTGTGCATTGCTTATTTTGTATATTATTATTATTGTTACTATTATTTTCCCTTCCTTTCTGTCCTATTGTCTTTACCTCAACCCACAAATTTCACTTTTCTTTTTTTCCAATTCTCTCCCCCATCCCACTGGGGGGCAGGGGAGTGAGCGAATGGCTGTGTGGTGTTTAGCTGCCTGCCGGGTTAAACCACAACACAGATGTAGAAAAGAAAAAAAAAAAAAGAAAACCAACAAGCAAATAAACCCAGCAAGGACAAAATCACTCTTGGTGAAAGAGAAGTTTTACAGTTTCAAGTTGTTGCTGGTTCTTGGTGTCTCCAGAACTAAAGACACAACACTAAGCAATGACAACTTTTGATGCAGAGGGACAATGTTGGGCAAAATTCAACTTACTGTATTTCCAGAGGGATGCCTAAAGATCTTTTACAAACATATCTGTATTTTTTTCTTACTTACGATTGTTACTTACAGGCAGACCTCTTGCTGACAACTGTCTCTCTCAATGACTTACCTGTTTTTCAGAAGATACGTTAGTGTCCTCTCCAGAATCTGGCCCATGTACTGGCATTTTGTCAGGTGATGCTGATTCTTCTCCAGTTACCCAAGGAAGGGTTTGAGAAACTCAGATTACTCTATAAAAATCCTAAACTGTTTGCTATTTAAGGACTCAAAAAACCTGCATACAATTATGAAACATTATAAAAGTTCTTCCATGAAATACATAGTCACCAACTGTTCCTAATTATCAATGGAATTTCTAATGGAGTTAGATTAGTGCTCTCACTTGTAAAGACAAGATGACAGTCCTCAAGTAATTCAAGGAGAATGTTCATCCCAGAAGACTCATTAGAACAACCTCCAAAGACTGCAAGCAATTTAGAGGGGAGACTTTTTAAGCCTAGTTTCCTAAGGAACTAAGACTATGTAGGGCAATCCAAACCCTAAAAGGAAACCTCTTAAGCTTCCTCTTAAGGCAGCGTCAGATGCCCTAACAGCATGAACATTATAAATCCATCGCCACAGAAACAATCCTGAAATAAAAACATTTTCTTTATTACCAAGTCTTTAATAAAAGAAAATAGGAAAAGTCAAGCAGTAATGTATTTCCTTCTGTAAAAAGAAAGAAAAAAGATTCAACAGCTGGCACAGCAGCATGCAAATGACACAAGGAAAAGTCTGCCCCAACACTCCTCTTCCCCAATAGCTTCTGGCCTCACATATCACTGGTGCCAGCACTGACTGTGTGATTTGTCTGAGGGTGCAGTTCATGAAAACATAGCATTATCCCAGGTGAAATGAGGCTGGCAATACTGTCCTTGGTGTCTTCTGGAGGATTTTTGCTAGTGTGCTAGTATTACTGTGGTGAGGAATAAGAATGACATGATTTGAGCAGGACTAGAAACTGTAGCTGTAAGGATGATCTATTAAAGACTAAACACAGCCATAAGAACACTATGAATTATCCAGAGTCATGTTTAACTGCACTGTTATATAAATTCCAACTCTCCTGAATTTTCCCCTTAATATTCTTGTTAGAATTCCCTTAGACTAAAAGCACAATGTCTACAGCCAACATCATAACAGCATATAAATCTACCTGAAAACAGGTGGACTAGAAATATAGTCAGTGACAACTGGAGCTGCTAAAATTCGGCAGCTATAGTTAAAACCCATGCTTTCTAAAACCTGGGCCAGAACCAAGCTCCCACACACAAACCTATGCAAAATAATTCATTATTACAGTATTAAAGTGACAGCTAAAACTTTGCTACTGATTTAGCCACAGAAAAGACATGGAAACAATTAAAACTCCCTTTGCTTACAGCAGCAAAAGATAGCTAGTGTCAAAAAGGCAAACCCAGAACTCCTTCTATAGAGTTGTTGTGCCGCATATTCTTTAAAACCAGGCAGACAATTGGGAAATACAACAATGCATGTACAGATCAGGATGATTGGCACCTGGAGCTGGAAGCAGCGTGCTGACCCCTCCACATCCAGAAGCAACCATGTGTTTCCAGCAATAATTAAATTGATTCTGACAACAGCTCTCATTCCTTTGGCTGGGACAAGCAAAGAGAGCACCACAAAAGCATGGCATTAATGATCTTCTTTTGACACAATCGCCAGTTACCTGGAGGCAGTGAAGAGAGGTGACACTCCTACTGTTCAGTACATGCTTGTACTCTATAATTCCAAACATAACGCTGCCTTCCAAGGAAGATGCAAATAAAATCAGGACTTGCTGAATTAAGTTTGTGTTTAAGACGGATCCTTGGGAAACACACTTACTCCAATTAGATTTCTCAGCTTTGCACTTCAGAGCTGCTGGTAAAAGTCTCATGGAAGAAGACATGCTAGATTTTCACAAGGTGGGGAAAAAAGTCCCACCCAGAGTACTATCTATCTTACTCTTTCACAATGACACAGCAGGAAGCATTTCCATGCACTGAATACTGACAGACAAGTGTCACTGAGAAGACAGAAAGATTGTGCCGGAAAATAACACAGGTTGAGGTTACTCAGCTTCTCCTATTAAAACAACTCAAGACCGCATGGATAAACAAGTAAATGAGTGTTTGCTAATCTGCAGGATGACAAAAATTGCTTTAGCCTTTTAAATGGCACCAAATATAACAGGTGAATGCAATTAAAATAGGACACAGCTTTAGCATTCTTGATATGGCAGGCCTCATCAAGGAAGAAAGCTAAGGAATATTTGGAAAAACATTTCTACTTTAAGCCACATGAACAGTGTAATGAATTTTCTTGTTGTGTACTGCATGTATGGCTTTGAAATGTTGGGGGGGGGGGGGGCAAAGGCAACCACTACTAGGAATTATAATGGCTTTTAAGGAACCCAGCAAATTGCAATGTTCTGAGATAGTATCTCAAAACAACCACAACAGATGTATGTATGGAAAGTATTTTCTAGCTTTCAGCTAACAAATAGCAGACACAGCACCCATAGCACCTCTGGCTAAGGAATACACAAGTCCTGAACTACTAAGCTGATTCCGTTTTGTATTACCGAGGTATATCCCTGTTCTTTCAGTATTCAGCCTAGCTGGCTGCCACGGAAATCAAATCAAGAAAGTCCTACTTGTTCACTGTACAAAGCAGCAAATCCTACAATTTTTAGCGCATCATTCTTAAGTGAGTAGTCATTAAAACTTAAACACTTGCTCATTGCTTAGGAGTCTGTGGAATCAATTCTATCAACGATTAATGGCTCTGGCCATCCACATAATTACTGACAGGCTGACTTCTCTGCTAAATCCAAAGCGGTCCCAGCTAATTAACTAGTAAGCAGATCTTTCAATTCCACAAGAAAACTCATACTACAAAAATGACGAGATTGTACCAGTGTAAGTTAGTTTACATAGAAATATCAATCATCTTGTTATTGTGATTTATTGAGCTCTAAAGCAAGAGAAGATGGTTACTTATCTTCCAGTGACTGTGACCTAACTGCAGGGCAATCTGGGCACCAGGAATGTTCTAAAAAGTAACACGACAAAAATGAACAATGCGAGCTTTCCCTTAGCTGGAAACAATTATGAGTTACACGAAGGCAGGGGGTGGGAGAAGAGCGAAGGGAAACTACAATTTTATCTGAATGCTTTATTAAATGCTGAAAGCCATCATCAACAAGCTTGTAAGAAGGTTTGAGTTTAAAAACTGGATGAGCATGGAAGTTGGCACCAAGTCTACAGAAGTACAGTCACTAAAGAGGATGCAGTCAAGATGCTGGAGGGCAAATCCACCCTACAGAGGGACCTGCATGGGCTGGAGGAAAGGCTGACAGCAACCTCAGGAGGCTCAGCAAGGCTAAATGTGAAGCCCTGCCCCTGGGACACACTCAGCCCCTGCAGGGGGAGAGTCTCAGATGCTGGGCTGGGTACAGCTCTCCTGGGAAAGCCTCAAGGCGAGGAGAGACTGAGGAGCAGGGCATGTTGGTAGAGAGGAAGCAGCTTTGGGCTGACCTAAAAGCAGCCTCCCAGTGCTGAGGCAGCGGCTACCAAGAGGACTAAGCCTTCTCAGAGGAGCACAGCAACAGAACATGAGGTTGAGCTCATAAGCTGAAAGGGGGGATGTCTGACTGCGTATATGGAAAAAGATTACCGTGTGGGTAACTAAGCTTTGGAGGATCCAACATCACCTGATGACAATCATAAGATAAACTCACGATTGGCAAAACTGAAGCCTTACAAAATTGATCACAATGACAATGAAATAACTCGAACACTACCATTTAATGCAGGCAAATACAGGGGTCCTATCTCTGAAAAAAACTGAAACAACACAAGGTGGCAGAGAGCATCCTCTGTCACTGAAAAGGTTTTTTGATGAAAACAACCTATTACAACACAGGTCTCCAGATCAATTTATAGCTGATAAGAAGGTAGATTTTGGATACACAAGTAGAGGGCTAGCAAGCCTAAATATTGAGATAATATCTTTATCTAGCATTTGTGAAAATGGATGTTTGATGAGCCTGCCGAAATTTATTGTACAACCTTCCCACAAGTAACTGACATCTTGCAAAGTGTGTGGGGAAGAACTGTAGAATTACTCAAGCTGTATAAACATTTGTACACCCTTTAAAAAAAATTTGTTTAAAAGTGACTTGATCACTGGCTGAAGGAAGCTGCAAGGGAAGAGATTCAGTAACTGACATCTTCCTTGAGCTGAAGGAGGCCCCTGAGGACCTCTGCAGCTGAAGCTGCACTAACTCAGATCTCAGACAAGACACTGGGTTTTTTTAAGCAATTAATTGAACAACTTGAGCTCTGAATTTTGTATCATTTTTACATCCTAGAACAAGGCTGCTTTCCCAAAAACGACAACTACGTGCTCAGGTAAAAGCTGTAGATTTGATGCAAAAAAGAAGAGGTTCCTTATTCAGGAAGAGATCATCATTCCCTCACAGCCTGATCTGCAACACAAACATTCACAGCACAACTGTTTTCCAAGAATCAATAATAAGGATTTGATATCTATGATGTGACTTCTTCCAGCATCTGCAAGGCAGCAGTCATTTTTTGATGACTTAATAGCAGCCTATGGAACTGAACAAACTCCAGTTTCACATTTTCAATAACCAGAGGCAGGCTTCAGATTAGCTGTTAACCTCTCGGGCAGCCACACTTAGCCTGGAATGTCAGCAAAGGGATCCCAGGATTTGAAATCTGAAGTGACATTAGCGAAATACTGAGTCATCTCCTCCACGAGAACCACAGAAGACAGCTCAAGGCACATTTGTTTTGGCTGTTACAGCTATATACTCCCACGCTGTCAAATGACCAAAGGCATTCTCTTACAGTATCTGTTAGACACAGATGTTTGTATACAGAACTATTTGTATCTAGATCTATTTGCACATCTGTTTGTATATAAACTGTGCTTGCAGGCATACATATTACATATACACTATTTGTATAATTGTATTACACATGTAAAAATGTCTCAGGGAAAATTCATTAGCATTCCCATATTAATCATGTTGTGCATCGCAAGTATTTTCTTAAGAGACAGGACAGGACCACGGCAGTTTGACTTCACAACAAAGTGCTTATACACTACATGACATCTATGACTCGGAGACATAAAAACTAACTCCTGCTGCAATTGCATCCTTTGAGGCTAATTGTAAAAGCAGCCATTTCTCTCCCTTGTATAATTTCTTCTCTCCAGACAAGCATTCTTGGTTTTGTCTTGATGTTGCTGTAAGACATACTATGGAAAATCCAGCACTACCTGGTGCTGCCACTATCAATGAAATACCCAATCTAAATTCAGATAAGCTCCCAAAAAAAGTTAACATGATAGAACATGAATTTTACAGATACCTATGGAGACTACTTAGAGTTTACTAAATAAAAAAGAAAAAAATGTTTGTTCCAAAAATATTTTTAATTTAGAATACTGTCAAAAAAACCCATTCAATTTCCCTCTCGCTTCTTCCACAGCTGCTTTTATCTGGGGGG
>VZTL01071877.1:0-14601 GCA_013400535.1 Scopus umbretta | reverse complement strand
CCCCAAAAAAAAAAAATCACACACACAAAAAATATCACACCCTTGTCCAGAGTACATGCCTAAATATTTCTCACTTTGGGCTTACAGTCTCTTCTGAGCCCTGCACACACTGACAAATACCAGCATAGCTACAAGGTCTCATTAAACAAGAAAACAGCTGAAAAGATGAACTTGCAATCCTGATGTTTCCTCTTGAAAAAATGAGGCAAATTAGGTGCGCTGCCTGACTTTGCACTTTCAATTAACTCTTCAAATCAACATTTACCTGGAAATTTTCTTCAAGCTTTAAGATTAGCTTCAAAAGTATCAGAAGAGTAAGTATCAGAAGAGTTTCATTAAAACAAGAGACCTTGATCATGCCAACTGTTAGCTTCTGTATGCTTGAGGTACGCATCTATATAATGTAATATAAAACTACTTCAGAGATCCATACAAGAGGGAAGTTAGTACTTTGTTTGCCTCTACCTTCACGCTTAATCTCAGTTGAGAGGTACATCTCACAGATATTCATCAGGCCACTAAACAATACCATGTTGTGCTTTGCCCAGTCCGTAATACACACAGAACAAACAGGATCAGCAAAAAGAAAATAAAGTTTCCACTCCTGTCTTTCAAACATGCCCAGACTTCTCCTGGATTAATAAAAGCATGCAACATGTAAGAGCTGTGAGGAAAAAAGTTGCATTTTGAAAGAGACAGAGAAGGATGAGATCTTTTTGCAGGCCTGTTAAGACAAAGGCTACTCATGTAACTGCGCCAAACCAATTCACTATCATTTGCTGCACAGAACATGTACAACTTAGGGAAAAATCTCATAAACAAGAAGGAAAAGATCATCTATTTTGGGGATATGTCTACATTATGGTCAACAATTCTAGCACATGGTGAATAACACTACTGTGTTGAGTTTGCTTTCCCAGATAAAGCCCATTTTGTTTGAGTAACTGGTTGCTGATGTAATGAGTCACTCAACTGCCTGAAGTACCAGCTTGAATGCTTTAAAAGGACTGGCTGGGAATCGCCAACTACAGTATATGTATTTGTTTAGGAACAACGTGCTTTAAATAAACCGCTGACTCACCTTGTCACGCAAATGATGCTCTGCAGCCTCAATATTCAAAGGATCATCAAAATTCAAAAGATCCTGGAAAAGAAAGAGAGAACATTATAGTGCTCCCACTCACTGCATCATCCAATGAATCCAAAGCCCTAATGAATAAGATAATGAAACAAAGCAAACAAGACCAGCAAGTGTAGTGCCAGTTTCCAACTACCTTGATAGGTATCCCTGCCAAAGGTAGAGGCAAATGAGTTTGATGATTGCAAACCAAATTACAAGTCAATTAAAGGACAACAGCAGCAAGGCATTCGACCCCATTTGGTGTCAAGTCACACACAGACCCATGACACTTCTCTACGGCAGTGGCACATTTCTATTTGAAAACTGAGAGCGTTGTAAATCAAATTTTGAAGGAACATTCGAAGTTTCAGAAGGCACAATTCCTATTGATTTTTGTTCAAGGGTGAAGTAAAGCCTCAAAAAAACCCTGCAAACAGCCTGGTGATAAAGCAGGAAGAGCTTTTTTAATACCATCTCCATAGCAAAGCAATTCAATTCCCTCTGTGAAGAAACTACATAACATGGAGCCTGACAGACAGGAAAACTTGAGCGCAATGCAAAAACCAGGGCTGAGAGGAAAGGGAGTGCAAAGACCCCCAAAGCTAAGGGCACATGGAGCCAGGAAACAGAAAAAAATCAAAATAAATCTCAGGTCTGTCAGTTTAATCTCAATAAATATTAACTTCAGAAGGAAAAAGCGTCTAGGGTTAAAACCAAAGGAAATCAAGATGCTGATAAAAGAGGAATTATCATTAAAAAAATAACACTGAAACACAAAACCCCTTTATTCTGCCTGCAGCCCATATTACTTTCTCCAGTTTAAGGTTAGCCTGTGACAGCAGTGAAATGCCATCGTTCCACAAGTGTGAAAGGCTTGTGTCACTCTCAGACTCATTTTCAAGCAGCAAACCTCCCGTTTCATTCAAACCAGGACACCAATCCACCTCATTTTCACTCACTTTCTTCAAGAAAATCCCAGAAGAATCTGCAAGGCCTGTACAATCCAATGCCTGCTTTTCAAAGCCTAGTTATTTATAAGCAGCTGGGTGTGAGGGAAACGCAAGAGGCAAGCTGGGAAGCACAGCTCTTACTGGCCATGACAAATCCCCGTGGTCTCCGATGCGTGACCATCGCTCTTTGCAGCTGTTTGCCCAACAGATCATTTTTACATGCAGTTCTGCCTGGGAAGGCACTTCTTTGTACCTCCAGTGGATTTTGCTTTCTTCCAGTTATTTAGCATGCAGTGGGAGACTAACTGTGAAATGCAATTACTCTTTGTTGAAAAGGCAAATGCTCTCCAATCTTCTAAATCAATTAACCAAAGAAGTTGTCAAAACAAATCAAGCCTTTGGATGCCAGGAAAGCTTAGGAGATTGTAGCCCGTCACTGGCTTGGTCTATGCTATTAGTTTTAGAAACACACCACAATCCCGGTGATAGTGCTGAGAGAACAGTGACTGCTCTGCCTCTCCTCCTGCAGGTAGTGGTAGAAGGAATTCCTCTCTCTGAAAACAGGCTGGGGCTAGCAAAGCCCACAGCAATCCTCCTCATCCAAAGCTTTTCACAGCCTCCTCTGTACACCTTGGAGTGGCTGGAGTAGTTGTCTCCAGAACCAATGACAAACATGGTGACTAAGTTAGTACCTGCCATTGCTTCCTCCTGACTTTCCCACCCAGCAGCAATGACTGTAGAAGGGGACCATAACCCTGGACTCCCTAAAAAAATACAGCTTTTGTGCAGTAAAGACTTAGCCTCTCTCCGCTTTTAGGGCAAAGCAGATGTTGCAACCTGCCTGCCTCTTGCAGCTTCCTGCCCTCTCCATTTTCAAGTTGCTCCTGTAATTACAAGGCACGGGTTTCTTGCTCCTGTCAATCTAAGGAAAAGGGGGAAAATGGGATCCCTGAAAAAAAATCATATCATTTCTGTGACAAGTCGGGGTTTATGCAAATTCTGCAGGTGGGTACCGAGGACCCTGAACAGGAATATAAGTGTTCAGAACAGGAATGAGACTGCAGGGCAGTCATTAATTCCTAACCGTCATTTTTAAAAAGCATTAAAACCAACACAATCCCTTCTCAGAGCAATATGAATTTCTATTTCCTGCAAACCAGCAGAAGGAATTTCATGCTGTGTGGAAGATCCCAAGTAACTTGTTATCAAGATATCCCATAATGGATTCGTAACCAAAAGTAAAGAGCAATGTACAACAAAGCTGGCATTTCAGACCACCTGCATGAGTCTTGCAGTTACACAAACAAGAGCACAAACTGGTTTCATACTTGCACAATACCCACTGAAGCCCAAGGAAATAATCACCTTAAGTTTAAGAAGCAACAGACGGGGTTCACATTAGGTGATGCTGAAACCAAATCAGGCTGGAAAAAAAGGAAAGTGGAAATGCAAAATATTCATTTACTTACAGTAAATAAAGAGTTTAACCCCCAGACAACATCCTGCAAAGGAAAAGCACAGTCAGTTAGGCAGGCATTTCAGGCATTTTGAACACATTCACATACTTTGTTTTTCTACTACTCCATGAAGTTACTGGAAATCAAATCTAGATTAAGGGTGATGTTTTACTAATTTAAATCAAAATATTGAAAAAGCTTTCCATTTTATGGATGCTTCATATTTAGAAGTCACCAAAAACCAAATACTGCATATTCAAATACAAGTTCAGATCCTTCTGTGTGTATAGGAGCCTTATTCATGTTGCTTCTCTGCTCACGGAGAGGTATAGTGCCTTAGTATATGCCACTGACTGCACTGCTTAGTTCAAAGGGTGGGTATAAAACTTAATTCATCAATCCATTAAAAAATTGAAATTTACAAAATTGAAGAACATTGACAAATATTTGAAATTGTGTCAAAATATCAGAGAAAAGAGATTTAGGTGTAGTATGAGTATGGAGAAATACCATTCTTATATAAGCATGTGTCTCAAATCTGCCTTTAAGTATCTATTTAAACACAGCTGAACAGAGAGGGTTTACAATTCCTGCAACCAGGAAGCTTCAAGGGAATCTGCCTCCAAATGGTGTCATCAAACACAGCTTATTTTGGGGTGGGCTTGTCCAAAGGGGTTCCTCTAGCACTGACCTACAAGTCCACATCCTCAGTTACAACCTTCATAGAATAAGAAAATGCACAAGATCTAAATATTACAGGAAGAGACTTAAAAACATCACCTACCACCAATTCGGAGGCTAAGCTTTTCTATCTAGAGGAAAGATTATTTTCTTTAGTAGCAGCATAACTAAGCTACCCTACTGCAAAATCCCACTGAAGTCTGGCGACTGGAGCTCACACCTACCAGACAACTGATGCTGCCCTTACAGCCTGCTAGCACTTGATTGCCTACCCATGAAACCTACACCACCTGATTTCCACTAGCAGGACAAACACTGCACATTAGTCATTTCATGGCTAAAACGTACCTTTCACAATAAAGGCTCAAAGTAAAAACTTCCTATCCACATCAAAGAACTTCAATAAATGAGCATGTTTCAGTTTGTTTCCTGTTCCAGGCCCTCTGCTGAGAGCAGTGGACCACAGAAATCCATATCCCTTAAGAACACTATCCAATTATGTCCTAATGAAAAAGACACAATGTCAGCATTATCTGGACAACAGCCTCTCACGATCCAATTTTCCTTTGATCTTGCACAAACAACCTACTCAGTTTATCTGCTTTTAACAATGTGAATCTGCCCACCAAAGCTGACATTGTCAGACACAGTTTTCAGTTTCAGCATCTTCTCCTAATGGAGCTTCTGAAATCATCAGGTGTGGCAAAAACAGCAACTCTTTCAAATGTGCTCATCATCTTCAGTGCAGCACAGACACAAACTGCAAAAAAGGACACACCCAAGACACCTAAGAATTACAGTTATCCATACATTTTAAGACTATTGTGCTGAGCAGTCATCCCCACTCCCAAACGACCACACTGTCAGTTCCTCGGCAAGTATGAGAAAATGGAGTATTTCAAGTAACAGATGAAAGTCATTGTTTTATGCTTTAAGTGTTACGCTTGTTCAACTACAACTGTCAACTACTGTCACAGAAACTGGGCAGCAGAGGTTAGCAAAACCTGGTATTAAGGAAACCTGTATTAAGGAATCCTGGGGATAAACTATTTGTACAGTGCAGTGGTGCTAGAGGAAAAAAATAGCCAAAGTCACTGACTAAAGGAGGATTTCAGCGGTGTGGCAAGCCTGGAGAGTGGGAACAGGCATGAAGGTCTCAGCTTCTACTTCACTCTCCTGCATTTGGGCACGAGAGGGTGCACAGCACAGGCTGCCAGGGCATCGCTGCTCTCGGGGTCTGTTCTGCTCTGGTGCTGCTACATACACTGCCCCGGCATGGATGCAGCCCAAGGACTGACTGATGCAGAGCATGTAACCAGGGATAGCTGGGAGCACCTCTGTCTCCGGCCAGCCACTCTGCCCCAGGAGATACTCTGACCCTTGAAGGTCAGAAGCCCCTTCCACTGCTGCCTTCAAAGGCTGTATTGTCCTTCAGGGAGGCAGAGGGAATGTCTTGGGGGTGTTAAGAATTTCTTGCATCAGATTTTAACCCACTGTGTGTTTCCCACAACCTTTGGTAATGGGACCTCACGAAAGGACAGTAATTTGCTTTCTTGCACTTGAAGCAGGAATAAATTAACGTTTTAAGGGTTGTCTTTCACCTACAAGATGTGACAGCAGACTGTAGCTAGAGAACATGATGCAGAATTACAATACTGAGCATTAAAAAACATCCTAAAGAGGTACAAGGAGCTCACACTAGCACTCTGGTGTCCGTCAATTTCTAAATCCTGCCTGAATGCCAAAACGGCATTCACAGGGTTGCAAACTGTTCACAACTGTTCAACCACTTACCAGCATGGCTAAAAAGAACCAAACAAAAGAGCAAGTCAGTCCCATTGATTCGGAAATCCTGAAGGCCTCATCTTCTCTTTACATTTAACAGTGCTGAAGCCCCCAGTCTCCCAGAGCCTCCCCACCAGGACACTCGCAGTTTGTCTCTCCAGACAAAACAGATTCTGATCCGATATAAGCAGCGATGAGCCATACCTTACACAAGTAAATGCTGCAACTCAAAACAGAAATGTAAATTATACCAAATTATTTTCCAATTCTGTAAATACCCACTTTTGAAGTTTACCTAAATTGCTCCCAAAGTCTCATTTGCTGACCTCTGGTTTTAAGACTTTGGGACACTTGACTTATTCAGGCTGGTTTTGCACAGAATTCTATTAAAAAAAAACCACACACCAAAAACACAACAACAAAAAAAACAAAACACACAACAAAAACCCCCAGCAAAAACCTCTGTAAAGCTCTGAGTTTTCAGAGTCCTGTACATTTTTATAGCCATTCTAGACACCAAAAAGTACAAAAGGATATTATTATTACTGAATAACTCACGTGTAAAATTCTTAATATTGTTTCTGATGTTTCCACCTATTCAGGTTTTATGATTTTCTGGACTCATTTTATACCCTTGCATGGCTCCATAAAAAATAATGTTAAATTACTACCAGAGGGCAACACTTTTTTTAATGAGTTAGAGGATAGCCTGGATTTAAATCTAGGATATTGAGAAAGGGAAGTGGAATGGAACAGATGAGCAAGAGTGAAACAAGTATTTTGTATTTGAAAAACTCGACACTGTTACACTGCAAAAATAATCACTTTGCATTATTGACTTTAGCAGAGCTGCTTGCTGCATGCAGATAAGCACTTGCCTAAACAGTTCCTTCATATTTTCCTGATAACTAAAAGGATTTGCAAGCCACTGAAGATCCTGTCAGATTTAACAGTTCAAAACCTTCTGTTTTCTTTTAATGTAATAAAGCATCATCCTTTGCTTCAAACATTTACTGAACTTCTGGCTTAAGTAGTCTGAAAACAGGAAGTTAACCCTAAGTACAATAATTTTAAAAGGTTATCTTCACACATAGAGGCAGAGCAGGTGTTGCCTTAAAGTGTTAATAATGCATGCTTTTATGCTGTTCCACTTCAATGAGAGAATCTACTTGCAAAAGAAGAATCAGGCACAGGGATCTGCCTGTTCACATGGAGAATACTTGACAAGACTGTTTCCTTTACAATGCTTCTTTTTGTCTACTTTCTTCTACATGCTTGATATCAAAGTTACAAAGTACAAGTAAACCCGCTACTAAGGGGTAATCTCAGAGCAAAACCAAAGACCTCTTGCACTTTTCGTAATGAAGCGGCACAGTCTGCTCAGGCTGGACCCTGCAGAAAAGGCTGCAGAATTCCCCAAAATGCTTTATCTAGTTTCTGTTCCAGCTGCGCCTAGGCAGGCCCTCTCCCTGTCCTTCTGCTCTCCCTGAGGCTCTGCCTTAGCACAGACATCACCCACGAGATCAGCAGCCCTCACAAGGCCACTGCAGGTCTCAGGTAAGCAAGTATTTTTAATTCCCCTCTACTATGTTAGTTCAGAAGATTCAAGTATCATACCTGAACTAAAAAGGAGTACCTGGTTAAATTCATAGTGGAAGAGGGGATAAAGAAGGAAACACACTCTGCTCCTTGGCACTGTCACTGTTTTGAACTCAAGCGCGGGGAAGTCAACACAAGCAAGTCAGAAGATCAACTGACTGTTATTTATAACCCTTTATAATCGCCCCTTTTCATTATTGAGTATTTGTGTGTTGCATTTGAGTGAAAAGTTACATTAAACCCCTGCCCACAGATTTATTTACAGCATGCCAAATGAGGAAGAAAAAAAAAAACCTGCCACTGCAGCAATGTTTAAAGTTCAAGAGCAATGAATCAGAATACTAAATACAGCTTTTGAAATAGCCTCTCCTGAGGCTAGAGAGCCTCAAAGCATTGCATTTGTAGCAGGTCCTAATTCAGTTAGTCACCAAATCTTCCCAAGTGGCGGTTCTCACAACCACTTCACAAAAGCAATACCATTGAAATCATGTAACAGACAAGTGATTAGCTATGCTTGCTGATGTTTGGAAATACAACTGCACAGCACTTCTTTGGAAGAGAGAAAGCACATAAATTGCAAATTAAGATTTTCCTTTAAGAGGCAAAGTATATTTAATACATTAATTTAAGCAAAGAACAACCCAGATAAAAGCAGCTAATGAACTTCCAATCAAAGAAACTTCTTCAGAGATCCAAGGAGCATTTCTGATCTAACAGACTGATGAAATTAAAGCTCATTGCTAAACCAATATATACAAACAATTTAACCCATTCAGGTCAATGAAAGGAATAGCAGTCATTTAGTCATTTATACATGCAGATATCTGAAGCAATTTCTTTTAGGCAAACTGAAGCAGCAACTCCAATAAAGTAAGTGCCAAGCTTTGTACATCACAGTTTGGAAAAGAGCTTGAAATTACACCCAAAAACTCAGCATGCTGAGTCAGACCACTGCGTGGTGCTCTCCCGGGGCAGCTCTCTGCTGTCCTCTCTGCCTACACACCCGATCAAGATGGATTTCCACTTCAATTCACCTTCCTCCATACTCTCTTGCAAACAAGCCAGCCTCTTTCCTTCTTCATTACAGCCTAGAAAACCAAGCGTCCTTCATCTCACCCAGCCCCACCTTCGCCAGGCTCTGTTGGACTTCTCTTTCTGCCTCCTCAACTTGCCTCCACAAACATCTCTGATTTCTCCCCACAGGCTAACCATCTGTTTGCGACCACCATAATGTAACTGACTGCACAAAACTTATCACTGGTCCAAGGGGTTAAAAAAAAAGGTATGTTTTCACAGAGATGGTAGACACTTCTTAGCTCATGAAAAAGCTGCTTCCCTCCTAAACAGTCTTCTCCCAAATAAAATGTTCTCTTTCACATTTCTTCTCCCTGTCCTGCTCCTCTCTAATCTTGCCTATAACACTGCTACAGTATCTTACAAAATTCCTATAGCAGCTAAAACACCATTTCCACCTGAATAAGGTGATGAAGAGTGTCAGCTTCATTTAATCAATCAAAAAGGCCATCTCAACTCTCATGTGCCTGCAATCCCAGCTCATGCTACCGACCCAAACACAACAGGAACTTACGTAGAGAGCTTTGGGTAATTTAAATGGCATGAACTGCTCCAGTTAGCAAACACAAAAAAAAGGAGGAAGGCTGGAAAACTGTTTCTTCTGTGCTCAAATATACTAGAGGGAAGAAAAAAGGAACAATTATAGTCTGTTCTTCTCCCAGATCAAGACAGTTGTGAATTGCCAAGTATGCAGGAGCACTTGTCTAAAATCCCTTACTTTTGTTACTGACTCCTTGACATTTGTCCCCAAGGTTACTTCAGAGCAAGCAGATAATCTTTTATAAATTGTTCCCAGGGGAATTCTGTGATAGCTTCTTAATGAACTACACTACAGTGATTACGAACACTAAAGCAATCGCCCCCCAGAGACCAGTCTACTCCACTGATTAAAGTTGACACAAATTGCATATTCAGAAATCAACAATTTGGGGAAAACAAGCATAGTTTAATTAGACTTACTAATGTACTGCACTGTTCTACTGAATCACTCTTTGAAAATCTGCTAGTAATAACAGCTACTGTATTTAAAACAAAGATTAGGCTTTGTCAGAAGCCATTGAAGAGAGAAAAAGAATTTTTTTTGCAAATATTTCATGAAGCAAAGATTATTACAAGACATTGATTTGTACAAGTATTTTCACCAGCCTGGGCACTTACGGGGGGGGGAAATCACTTCTTACAAAACTGATAAAGCCAATTTATAAAATCAAAATACAACACAATATACCCCTGCAGAAAAATTTGCTAAAGCTTATTTAAAAAAAAANGCAGAAAAAATTGAGAAAGCTTTTTTAAAAAAAAAAAAAAAAAAAAAAAGAATAATGGCAGATCTACATAGATGACTACATTCAGTGGCTTATAACTTCTCTTTACCAAATACCAGGTCTGAAGTTTTTTTGTCTGCTGCTTATTCAGTTTTTGGAGGTGGAAAAGAAAGGCAAAGAAAAGAAAGCAGTAACAACGGACATTTTAAGCACTTCAGAGAGCAAAGGCATTGAAAAATATAAATCTGTTGCACTGCACTTTTCTTTAGATTACTTCCTTTACAGAGGGAGCCTTGAGCCATTGAAAGGTACCTTGTGGTAAAGCTGTGCCTTTTGCAACAGCTACAAATACCTTAGTTGTGATCAACAAGGACATTCAGAAACCCCTTTGACTGTGACAACTCTATCTCCCCCACTTGTTTTTTGCTGAAGATGCACAGGCTCTCCCCAGTGCTGATGAGAGCCACGAGGGACAGCCCAGCCCTCTGAGAGCCACCCCGGGCCAGGCACTTGCACAGCAAGCAGAACACCAGTGAACGGGTCCACATTCGGTTCAGAGCAGCTGTGCCATCCTGAAGCAGAACCTGCCTCTGTCCCCACTGTCCACGGGGTCAGAGCAGTTATGGTGTGTGTGAAAAACTTCTGGATAAAGTCAGGCCCAGACATCCTGCTGCAGATGCATATCCTGTGGGCTCCAGCACCAGCAGGGGTGCAGAGATCTGGACACTACCTTCCAAACCATACCAAAAAGAAGGCTCTGAACCACTGGGAGCTCCCTGTAACACCCTGAAGCACTTCTTACATTATGTAAAGTCACAAACAGTGCATGTCCTTTTGCGTTTGTTGGCAATCAACAGCCCTCAAATGGTTGTCACTCTTCTGTCCTTCCTCACCTACCTCTACTGGTTCAAAAGCTCTCTTCCATACCTGCCTCTACCTTCTGCTGCCACTCCCTACCCCCTTGCTACATTACCATTTCTTCTGTGTTTACCCCCTTGTGTTTCACTGCTTCCTTAGGGCTGTCTTCTGCAATGCTGACATCCCCTTCAGTATCCCAGAAAATACAAGAAGGTGTGCGCAGCTTAGGCCCTGATTTGGCAGGGAGAGTGTGCGTGTTGGTTTATTGTTTGGTTGGTTTTTTTTTGGAGGGGGTGGTGGTTCTGCTCCTGCTGCACTGAGAAGAACAGAGCAGAGCTTTGAAGGAGTCCACATTACTTGCAACATAAAGCAGTCTGCAGCAGATCAGTATCAGCAGCAAGAATTAATGAGAACACCACAGAACATAGAGGTTTACTGTTTTCCCTTCATCCTGAAGACAACAACAGTTGCTGTCTGTTTAAAATACTCCTCTACACTAATCACATACAATTTTGATGCCAGACCACCTGTTTTCATTAAGATGATGAAAGTTTTGCACTTATACTGACACTTTTGAAACTACTCAGGTTTATGCTCAAACACTGAGGTAAAGGTAACTAGAAAAATTAAGTCAAGACCCTCTGATTTGTTTCTCCAAGAGATAACAGTTTGACATTTGCTTGATTTTAAATAAATTAATTTTACTGCCTGAAGACAACTGCAGAACCAATACAACAAACAGGGCATATTTTCCCATTTAGTATTAAATACTAATTAGATAAGCAAGCCTTTTACGTATAAACTCCAAATAGCAATAATTTATCAAACAAGTCTTAATTCCTTTTCAATTAGATTATCTAATAACACAGACAGATATTTCTTAACCTATTATCTGAAGTTATGGGAAAGGAATTCCTGAAAAACAATACTATTTACTTATAAAAAGCTGTCTGCATACCTATAGTTTAAGAATATCTTGATGTTTTCCATTCCTGCTCCTGTCTCTCCTGACAGCAGTAACAAGAAAGTGACAAAAACTGGCTCTTTAAAATACCTCAACGAAGAGATGAAATGCATATACAACATGAAAATCCCACAGAAAATAGTTCTCCAATTATCTGAAACTAACTGTAGCACCATCAAAACAGGGTTACAAAAAAAGACCAAATATTCTGTATGCACATTCATCATACATTTTAAAATACTGGTTTTAATGTTACTATACACAGCCCTCCACAGTCAGTCAGCAGAGTTGCACAAGTGTGCTTTGATTATTTTTATGGTTCATAAATCAGCCACTGACCAATTTCCAGCTGTAGTTCATTAGAGTTAATTGCAGAAGGAACAGCTTGACTTTTAGAACCAATTAGGCAACCACAATACATGGTTCCACTTCCTTTATTTTTTAAAATCAATCACCCAAGATAATTTTATCGCAAAGTGAAAACAAGCATTTGAGAGAAAGCTGATGAATACTGGGGAGGTCTATCTTAAGTAGGCAGATGATACTCATGGCGAGTAAGGTACAAGGAAGTGCATGTTGAGGACTAACAGGAGCTACTGAAGCACTTTTGAGTTTGAAATTGAAATTATCGAGGGGGAAGAAACAGGGTATCAGAGCAACTATTGTTGCATTATTTCATACTAGGTATTTAAAAGCTGGTATTGTCAGTGAAATAAAAATCTGAGAACAGAATGGAATTAAAACCACCTATTTGCTTTCCACCTGGAAAACTTCAGTTTTGACCATCAGACCTATAAGCAGGATAAAAGCAAGTTCAGAGAGTCTGAGCAGAGGCCCAAAATAACCTCAGCCATCCTCTGCTTTACGAATACTTTGTTTTAGAGAAGAAAGAAGTATGCAATAAAAAGATGCAGAACATAATAGAATGGAGACTGAAAGGTAAATAAGGTCCTGTTGCTAACTCATAGCTAGCTATAAAGAAATGAAAGATTACACAAAGATCAGTTAGGAAACATTGCATCAGTTTGTATACAATCCATAAGCAAACTGCTACCAGAAATTATCTAAGAATTTAGGATTCAGGAGCATTTCTATGGATAAAAAAAACTTTACAATTTTATGAACAGTGATTATACAGATTGTTTTAAAACATTAACCTACCAGTTATCTGTTTCAGGGTTAAAGCCAAACTTAATAACCTGATTTTAAAAGTATCTAATACAGGAATTCAGAGATAGCACATTCTTTAGTGCCTTCACTAGTACACAGACTGCTGTTAACAGTGGTCCATGGAAACACATTCAGTAGCAGGAAGATGTAAAGTGGAAAAAAGATAATGCTCAACACTTAGTAACTTAAAGAGAATTCAATCACAGATGAGATGACACCGAGTGCAACAAAATGCAAGAAAATAAAATTGAGTTAGTTTTTTATTTCCCCCTGAAGAATTCTCTACACTGTTTATTCTCTACATTTTATCAGATAACTTTTTTAAAGTATTTAGGATTTTTTTTTATTTCTGAAAGTTAAAAGGCATAATTTAAATGCCTCTTCAAGTTTCCACCCATCTGACATTAACGAAAGTGTTAAAAAGGTCACAGCAGTTTGTTTTGAAGGATTTTTTTATGTAAGAGCTCTGCTGCCACCACAAGGATACAGAAGATGAGACAAGCTAAAACTTCTAAAACTTAAGCCTTCTAAAAGGTTAAGCATTAACATTAATGCATAAAGAAGCATACAGCAGAGCTGGTTTGTGCATGTGGATTTTGAGGTTTTCTGTTATCTATTTGAATTGTTTTATTAATGCACTCAGAATGGCTGCATTAGTAATGCCTTCCAATTTTGTCACAGAAATACAGTACAGCCCCACTTGCAAATTTTTTGGCAGTGTTTTAGAGTGCTTTATTGAACAAATTTGGGTACTATTCCTCCAGAAAAATCAGACTGCCTTCATACGATTGATGAGTGGAATATGAAATACTGACTTCCATCATGGGCCAAGACTGGATACTCTCTGTAGTGTTACCATGCAAATTCACACAATATTCCGCTTGTGGAGATGACCAGGTTCTCCAAATCGTGGTGTCCAAGTGTTGGAAACAAAGGATTCAGGAAGGCTGGATTAGTGGGTGCAGGTGGAACATGAAGAGATAAAAGTAACCTGGGTCACACTTCGTGGCTCGCATTTGCTACCAGTCATTCACTTTTTCATGTAATTCTGTGGTCTATAGTTAACACATATGTACAATTATTAATGCACAGCGACAAATAACTTGACTGTGTGGCCATATTGTCAGTAAGTTAGCATAATTCCTTATTTTCCATCTCAGAAGCATGTGTAGCCTGGAATCTAAGCATTTGGTCACTAATTAAGCTTCAAAACACATAGAAAGGCATGCGTGAAGCTTCACAGCTGACAGTCAGCCAAAGCTCTGAAAGAACACCTGACAGAGCAGCCATCAGGAACCCTGGCTCTGAGACCCACCTGTCCCATGTTTAACAGTCCTTTCAAAGAGCACACCTGGAATGGATGAAGAATATCTTCAAAAAAAGAACAGACTCACTCCAGATGCTAGTTACCATCTAATTACAATGTGTATCCAAGCAAAAACACTGTTTGGGGAATAGTCTTGCAGCTTACCAACATCCCTAATGCCTATTTATGCTCAAATTTTTTTAAGGTCCTTTTGTGCTAGAGGGACAGTGTAACAACAGCATTTCTACAGAAGCACAACTTGGAAGTTAGGATCAACATGTGGTACTTTTTGTGACGACACTTCCGAACACGAACTGACAACATGACAAGTGAGAGAACACTGACTAAAACTACACATTTATTTAAAATGGA
>VZTL01071874.1:40360-57801 GCA_013400535.1 Scopus umbretta | reverse complement strand
CCTCTTTTGATTCATGACAAAAACCAAAGCATGGTAAAAAAAAAAAAAAAGGCATTAACATTTTAATGCAGTTGGATCCCTGCCGTATTTCAGAATGCTGAAATTCCCATGGGTTCCCTATGGTGATGAGAAGAGCTTTTGACCTCTCTGAGGAAATGGATTTTGAAAATAATAAATGCATAAGTGCTTGAAAAGGGACTCCTTTAGTAATGTTTATCATGAGAATGATGAGCGTTCAAGATGTGACAATGCAATTGCACGCCATGGGACAAACTTCTGTTGGTGCCAATATATAAAGCTCCATTGACTTCAGTGGAGTTTCACCCTTTAATCCAAGAAGGTTTGAACTTGTTGGATGTCACTTGCAGTTACATACAACCACTTTTGTCTTTTAGAGTCCCCCCCCTTCCCAGGTAAGTTCAACAAAAAATAATGGAAACAGGTGTAGGAATTAAATAAAATGTGCCAAATATTAATTGAACACAAGTCAGAACATTCAAAATTTTGATTCCCACAGCACTGACTTCAGCATAAAGCCACTCAAAAAATTTTTCCTGAAAAATCTTAACCGTGTAAAATAAAGTTTCAAAGATTTGGCCATGGGAAAATGTTCATTTTCAGTTACCTTTTTGGCTTTCTAGAACAAAGAATCAAAGTCAGCATTCCAAAGTGGAAAAAAGCTTCCCCTCAAAAAAAAAAAAAACCACCGAAAAAAAATAATCTTACCCATAATTTTGAAGTATTTGCCCAAACAAACTTTTCATTTTAAAACATCAAATTATTTAAATTTTATTGAAGATGCACAATTTTCCATTTCAACATTTAAATTCAAAACTTGAGACAAAATTTAATCAAGTGCCCTCTGCTTTAACTTACATTTTGATTTTAAAGCAGAAAGGAATTTTGAAATGCTGAAACCTCCCATGGGAGGAAAATTCTATTTTTGAACAGCTTTACTTCTGTGCATTTAAAATCTCAGCTATTACCCTGGAACTTTGGAGGGGGAGGAGTTGTACTGAAGATGGAATAATTCAGTAAAGGCTGCATTATTCTGTTTGTACAAAGTGGTAAAGGCACTAGGACCTTCCTCTCTAACTTTGCAGTATGGTGAAGGAACCACTCTTTCAAGGCTATCATCAGATGAAGAACTGGATGCCAGTCTCACACAGAAGCCTATGCAGGATGCCTGCACATCAGGACATTGCTCCACTGATCATTATTCTTATTCTTATCCAGAGGCTACCAAATTCGTCTCCCAAGAAATTTGTCCAGTAAAAATCATGTGCAAGTGGAAAGGATGCAGAGAATGGAAGTTAAAACTCAGCTTTAAAGCTGAGCTTTAAAGCATGGCAAAGTTGTAAGCAAGATGTAGTGAAGTTACAGAAGTTTGATCCAAAACCCAAGATTTGAAAACAATTGACTTTTGACAAACTTTACATCCTAATCTGAATGCTGTGAGTTAAAAGTAATTGCTCAGGAAATCTCTTCCAGACTGAACAAAATTATAATCATCAAAGAAGGATTCTGCAGTTCAACTCCTATGTTACTGCAAATACTCATCAATGTACAAATCATTTGGAAGAGCAAAAGTTTGGCATACAGCAGTGTTTTGTGCTAGAACCCACCATTTGGGTTAAGATGGGCTGTCTCATCTTCAGTAAGGTTGGTGCTGTTATATTAATATTCCTAACACAAAGAAAAGCCACAGAATGGCTCCTCTGCTTTTCAGCAACCAATGCAAATCGTAATCCCTCTTAAATATCCCATCCCTTTGATAATCACAAGCACTGCTGTTACATTTTCCTTATCCTTATCCTAATATTTCTCCTCATATCTCCAGCAGCACAAGTAGCAGCTGGGGTCTGGAGGTGGGGGGCACGGGGGCACGGATGGGTACAGACATGAACTGTGACCCAGAAGACTTTTTTGTTCTTCAGCTGTCTTGTACTCTGTTGATCCTTTCAGACTCCCCAAAGTTATGAGACATTTTATAATTATGACCATAATGAAATGCCATAAGGCATTCAAGAGGGCTTCCCTTCTGAACATCTACAGAAGCAATAAACATTAGTTTAAAAGCTAGAAAACCAAATCAACAAACGGTTAAAGCCACAGATACAAGGCCCTGCCATGCAAACCTCCAGCTCTCTTCACTGAGACTCCAGAGGCATGTGGATAAAATTCCCTTCTCAACCCGACCCAGACATTCAATTAGTTGGCTGTCAGGATGAAATACAGAAAAGAGGGAAAGCTAGATCAACACATCAGCCTAGTGAAAGGCAATTAAAAAGATCCTTAATCAAACACTGCTGCTTATAACAAGTCAGTTAAATGTATCAAAAGCAAAGCCTACTTGCCCAAATCCTTGTGCTCCCTGAATCCAAATCCTGAAGTCAAGCTGTCAGAGAGGGCAAAACCTAGGTAGTTACTTTAATTGCTTGAACTTTGGAGCACTGGAGCTGCAAAATATTGGCTTAATTGGAGTAAATGACCAACAGGCCAACCCTTTTGTCTGTCTTATCTTTTATTTCCTTTTTCCTCCCCCACCCTCTCCTTCCTTCTCTTTGTCCAGGAGAGGAGATTTGTACACATCACTGTCTCACAGGGTGCCACTTCTTACTGGAGCCCTCTCTGGTTATTGCTTGGATACATGCAAGTCACCAGCTTTTGTATTTTCCCTGCAGTTTCCCTATTGTCTGAGCATGATTCATCTGCTTCATCTTTGTGATACTGGTTTGGTTTTGTCCCATTAAATGAGTTTTATTAGGAATTGTGTCTCAGAGTTTATATTTATGATGCCATGTGCAGGACAGTGTCACCCTTAACAACATGCTTGTTGGCTTAAAAAACACCTAGAGGTAAGAATATTTTCTCCATGTTTGCAACATGGGATGTATTCCCTGTAGCAAAGCCTGAGGACATACAGTGAATTCTGTCCATACAGAGTGTCTGCCTGTTAAAAGTAACAAGCAAAATGTTAAAGAGTCTGCATTGCCTTTCCTTTGTTCTGTAATCTTGCTAGAAGAGAGCACCACGTTGAGACTGAATATATTCATATACTTTTTTTTTGCATTCCTGGGTATAGTGAACATTTCTTTACACTTTTTCTTCCCCTGATGCTTTGCTCCACCACCTTTCATTGGCTTGAAGAGGAGGAGAGAAGAAGCTTTTGTCTCCTTCTGTGAATCAGACTGAGTACTAGCTGTCCAAAGGTGCAATTTTATTTACAGTCATCCTACAGCTTGCACAACTTAAACAACAACACACACCAAGAACCTCAATAATTCAAGTGTGCCAGGATGCAGAAATGCTTAGCTTGCACAGTAGTAAATGGCTCATTAGTTTACTTAAAAGCAACAACCCAAAAGCTAACTCCAAATATGCTCTTGTCAGAGACAATGAAGTTTGTCACAGATGAGGTTAGGTAAAGCCTGTTCCATCACAGAATCTGAGATACAAAGAAAACTGCTTGCTGGGTTTGGCTCAAATGTGTTCAAATAGGCTTTGATCTACGGCATTCTTAGCCTGATTACCCAGAGAGTTAACATGCCGTGCAAAACTCCAAGTCCAGCTCAGCACTGACACAGCTTCTAAGGATCTGCCAGCAGAAAGCAACGCAGAGAATCATGGGCAGCTTGTGACCACAGAGGGTTTATACCTGAGCTGGTAAACTAATATTTTCTTTTCTTATTATAAGAGCGTGGAGATCTAGGAAAGATTTAAACCCAGGATTGCTATCTTTCCTTACACTGCATTTCCATTTAAATAATTGCCCTTCTTTCTTGAAAGTGAAAACTCCTGACACCAAGATATGTTTTTGCAGCAGCTTTGTTCTTAGCAATTCTTGGAAATTGTCTTGTCTTTCTGAGGGAGATACCTAAAAAAGCTCTCTGTAAGAGGAGAAATATTCAGAACACTATTCTGGCACAACCTTTCTGCAGTCTGCTGCCGTATTTCTTTGTCAAAGGGCAGATGTTAGTCTTTCAGGCATTCAGATGTCTCCCAGCACAGCCTTTGGCTGCAGTTGTGGAAGAATCAAAGTTTCAGGAAGACAGCTCTTGAGATGGTTTAGCTAATGAATACTGCAGATTTTAACATGCATGCTTGTATACAGTATACCCATAGAGGAAGGACAGCAAAAGCGTAACAAAATGTTTCTTAAAAGCTTTTATGGGCATTTGGATGGAATGACTGGGCTGATGAGGCCAATAACTCACTGTGGGTGGGCACAGCCTTTTACATATGATGAAAAATAAATACTGCACACTCAGACAGAGAGTCCATCCCATGACTAGACCAAAACAAATAAACTTCAAATTCGAAGATTTCTCTGTACACTTTCTCTACATTATTAAGAAAAACACCCAATGCTTTTCTGTGCTTTTCCCACAGAAAGTGCTCTACATATTTCTGTGTAGATATTCTGTCAATAAATACAAGATGCAAAGTTGAGATGGCAAAGCTGTCTTTTGTGGGAGCCATGAACACCTGTGTGCTTTGTTCTATCTTGAAATCATCCTATCTTGCCATCAAGAAAATTTACCAGTCCAAGATAAATCTCTTACCAGTTTGCTTAATGTTGCCATTTACCACAGTCCTGTTTCAGATGTCGAGGCCAAACTCAAAACACACAGAGATCAATAGGCTGGAAAGACTCATATTGATTAAAATGGGAAATCAGTTCTGGATGGGCCTCTAGAGGAAAGCTATCGCTGCAAAGGACAGTTGAAGCTTCTCTCTTCTTCATCATTTCTGAAGGAAATACTTCATCTTGCACTGTGTTTATTCCTCAGTGTGGTACCATTTCAGGGTTCGCTAAAATGCTGCCATTAAAGAGGCAAAAATATTGTAACCTTAAAAGTGCAGTACAACATTGTGATAAATGTGTGAAACCAGTTCCAGCGAGGAAACGTGCTGCATCAGAATGCATAATGCAAAAGACTTTAGTGAGTTGGGAAATAGTCACCTTCTAGTAAAATAAGGATTGTTGCAAACTGCTGAATTCAGATTAAGTTTCAGAAGGATTCACTGCATCTGCAAGAAAAGCAAAAGGCTTGTGCCTTCCTCTCCAGAGACAAAAATGAAATACTTTCTCCAAGAAGGACAATGTGAATTTAAGGCTTAAGTCTGTGCTCCTATACCACACCTTCAGGATTAGAACTGTGATTTACCATGTCTGAAATCACACCTCACTGAAAAAACAAACCTGATGCCTCCTCTCAGGACTAGGCACAAGAATGGAAGGACCCTTCATACAAGACTGAGTTGAAAGCAGAGCTTTTGGGCTTCACGTCTGATGCCTGCTGGGGCTGGTTGTGGCAGCTGAAGGGGTCCAGCTGCAAATCCAACCTCCCCAGTGAAGGCCAGAGAATTTACGCAACTTGAAGTCAAAGGCAGTTTACACCTGTAGTCAGCCATGGGCTGCAGGAGCTGAAGGACAGCAAACTTGCCTCTGCCCTTCCCCTACTGCAGAGCGATGGGCAGCAGTCCCTCCTCCAGGCACATTGTGAGTGCAGTGGGGGTTCAGACCCTCGTGGCAGTACCAAAGGCTCATCCCAGTCATTACACTGGNAAAAAAAAGGAAAAAAGAGGCAGGAACAACCCGCTCTGAAACACTTAAAGACCTTAATGTACTGACGAAAAACAGTAAGCAGTGCAGTAACTATTAATCACAACATCCTTTAGATATTTTTTCAGTTATCTGCTGCAATGCTAATCACTGGTTCAAAAATTATTTCATAAGTCCAGTTCTAAAACTCTTACTAGGTTTGAAGAGCAGCATCTGAAGTTAAGAATACTCTTTTTTAACTATTGATAGTTAATTATGTTTAACTCTTCATATTTTTCACATTTCACCTGCTTCTAACAGAACATGAAAGAATTTGTATGTATGTGACATTTGTTGACCATCATGCAACCCTCTGCTCTACTTTTAAATATTCAACATATTTTCCAGCTGTAGAGGTTGAATTATACAATGAAATTAAAAGAATTGATATTTTAACCCTTATAATTCTTGTAACTTTACAAATACTTGGATTTCAAAGTTAGGTTATGTTCATTGCCAATACGATTGATTTAAAAGCAGCGTGTATGTAACAATACTGACTCCTGCTTTTGACCCAGGATTTGTTTTCTCCCAAGAACACAGTCAGTGCACAGGACTGGCNAACATTGTTTCACATCATTGCCTGCCAGGACAGATGAGCATCAGCTCTCTGCTGCAGTGGCTGGGGATGCTGGCAAGCTGTGAACCTCTGGCCTTTTGGTTCCTTCTGATGCCTCTGCTCCTCTGCTCTCCTGAGGAGAGGGTTGAGAGGCCCTGAGGGTTTTGGACACAGGAGGATATAAATATGTTGCTGTTAATTTCAGGGAAGCTGCTACATACCATACAGGAAATATCTGCTGGTTTATTAGGCATGGTTAGTATTTAAAAAAGGACATCAAGCTTTATGTCACAGCGCAGAAGCCAATCCATACATATTGGAAGACCTGGAAGAAATATCCTCCTTAAGTTTTATTAGATATTTATTTGATTAAGGGTTTCTAATAGGTATAGTACCAGCTATTTTTAGGTACCAGAAAAGTTACTACTGAGATCCACTGTAGCAATTTGTTTGTTCCTGAACTGAGCAGATACAGTATGCAAAATGAGGTGAGAATTTACGATCAACATAGAGAGGAACGGCATTGCTGGACAATGATAACACAAATCATTTTACTCTCACCTGTGTGAGAGTACTCCGCACCTTTGTGCACTCCCTGTTGCACAAGTGAACTTCACACACGGAAGCACCACAAGCACACAACACCATGGACAGTCCTGGAAAAAGCAACCCTGTGTAACAAGGGTACTTCCACTTCTAAATCAGAGGACAAAGAATGAGCCCATAAGCTTCTGCCTTGCACGTTACCACCCAAGAAGGAACTTTTCAAGCTTTCCCACACAGTGCTGGTCAATGCGTTTCTGTCTGGAGACAATCCCATTGCTATTCCAGTCTCAACAGCCTCTTGAGTGGAGACTGCAAATAGTGCAAAACAGTTGCTTTTCTTCCGATGAGAATAAAACAGGGAAAAGACAAATCATGTCCTCCTGCACAAGTGGTCAGAGCAAATCAGTCATGTATTGTTCTTGCTTTGCCAAATGCTGAGATTGAGGTTCTTTTGTTTCTTTTCCATTTGTTTCTCCCTTTTTCTGTTCCTCCTCACTCTGTGTGGGACATGTTCCCCTTGACGGGTATTGTTTTCAGCTATTTCTTTTTTTTTTGTTAAGGCAGCCAACAGGCCTTCCATGCTGTGGGCACCAAAAAAATGAGAGCACATCCTTGAAAGACAGCCTAAGAAACCAAATCTAAACAAATCCTAAGCAACACTCAGAAATGAGAGGAGTTGTGCAGGAATGGCTTTAGTTCAGAAAGTTTCTAACTGAAACTGTAGCTCAAAGAAGTATTCACAATGGCAGTTGAAAAGTCTGTCAAATCTGTATTTCCCTCAGAATGATGTAACTTTGAGATTGTTTGAAATTTGATTTGGCTTCTCACTATCCATTCTTGGGAATAAATAATCATGTGATAGAGACAACCACCTAATTTTCCATTCTTTCTTTCCAGTGCTGTGGGAAACAAACCAAGGTGGGAGGAAGGAAGAGGGGAAGTGCCACTGTGAAGACAGCTTTGCTTCCCATCTCCTTAACTCTTGACTCCAACCCTCCAGTAAAACTCAGTGTCGCACAAGGGATCCTTGAGACCCAAAGACTGAAAGCCTTTTCCTGCACTCTGTGACCTGTACAATTACTGACTTTCAACAGTTTCCAGCAGCCAGTTTTCAAAGGCATTTAGGTAGCTAACGGTGAAGCAATCATTTACTGGAATTGTCCAAACTACTAAGTTGACTAACACTCTGATTTCTACTGACCTGACTTTACACTTGCAAGCTGTTCAGGGGTTTTTTAGAAAACCAGTCAGTTGTTGATTTAGCACCTGAATCCCTTTGAGATGCTTGTTTCATGTGCCTAGTTGACATCTGAGAACAGAATCTGGATTCCCCAAATGCAGAAATTTTAAAAAAAAAAAATCCGTAGAGAGATTATTAGTTATACAGAGATACGCTGCAATTTAGAGAAACAGGTGATAATTGGTATGCATAAACCACATATTTTTTCTAAATGCAAATACCCCCATGCAATATGTTTTCCATTTAAACGTATAATTGCCCCCAAAAGCTAATGAGCAAGTCACTAGCCAGAGGTACTGCACAACTTTCAGACCTCATTGCAGGGTCTTGACTTAGGTTATCTGACACATTTTTTCCCTGCAGGGGTTTTATACTTCAGTCACAGCGACTCCCTCACAATCTGCAAATAATAGCCTTCAATTATTATGGGCATTGACGGGCTAGAGATAAGACCAAGCAAGTGGTTCACCTCATACCAGATCTATAGGCCTCATGACTTAATCCACAGACTGGCCTTTGAAGAGCAATAACCGCTTCTCTGTGGAATGTCCTGCTCAACCACAGGCTAAGAAATTCATACTGACCCTCATGGCCCGGAACCTACTGAGCTCAAGGGCTGCCTATGTCTCCTTGCGCCCCTCAGCCATAGTTCCACTAAGCAGAGGTCCCTTCGGCATCTTTGGCAGAGAGAGCAGCTGGTACTGAAAGGTGCTTTTGCTTCTAACCAACAAACCAAAAGAAAACTAGCTTAAGGGAAAGTGAGAGAGGGCTCTAAAACATGATCATAAAGACACATTTCAGAAATTGGGTTTTTATTTGTGTTTGTTAATTAATGACAGAAGTGTGTTCCTGGAATTTTCTATCTGCATAGTCATATTTTTTAAATATGTAAAAAATGCTGAGCTCAGGTAATTTATTATACAGAATATATGTCTAAGCTAAAACACATATATTAATTAAACACCTTCCAGTGAGAAAAAAAAATAAGCCTTATCATTTTTCCCCAAGTGCCGTTGTGGAAAATGAGAAGCCTGTTGAAAGGTTTAATTAACCAGTTAATGATGAAAAAAAAATTATTTGAAGAATATTATAGACTATTTCAGAATATTACCAACTGTTTACTTTTCTCTCTGACAACATTTTAAATCACTGTTAGGTTCCACTTGCTGCTGGCCTACCCTATGCCCATAAAACATATGCAGCTAAGCCTAAGACAATGAGGAGCTCCCCAGCAAAACCCTGTCAAAGCCAAACCAAACGTACTTGGACCTTATGAACCTCAGTGGCATTTTTGCTGGGAAAGGTTTCTCAAGACAGAATGATAATCAAGCTGCACAGAGCACAGAGTAAAAAAGTTTTGGGAGATTAGCCACCCCAGAGCAGGTGAGAAGCACTCCCGCTTGCAGAGGGAGATGGGGCAGGGGCAGGAGCATGAGCTTTCCATATCCCAGCTGCGTGGATCCACTGCCAGTGGGATGCAGTGGTGAAAGCACCTCTCTTGCAGAATCTGATAGCCAGAATACAAATGATGTTGGATAGGGAGTGACACAGCACGTGAACTCCTGCTGGGTGTGTGGGCAGCCATGCAAGCCAACATACCCTCATTCATACACAGAAACATGTAAATAGGAGGGGCATGCATAGATTCAGAGTGGGCTGTGGACCCTTCTGCAGTTCTGATGGCTCCAGGCATAACATAAGCCATTGCTATCCAGAGCCTCCGTGCACTGGGTGGATCTGCAAACTTGCAAAGCCAACTGCACGGTCTCCTCCAGGACAAACTGCTAAACTGCTCTCAATAGTCACAGTCTCAAAGCACTGACAGCCTTAATTCCTCAGAGACAGCTGCTGTCGAGAGGTGTGAAGGTGTTACACACAGCTGAAAAATAACATGGCTCACACTGCAGCTGTGATAAATATTACCTTGTCTTAACTGATGCTTATTGTGGATAACTGTATTCCTGATCATTTTCTCCCAAAATTCATCTTTGGGTAAGCTTGTGCTCAGGGCTAGCTGCATTTTACACACTCATGTTTCTTAATAACAACACAGTTGCTTGGTGATTAACCCACGAAAATTAGAAGTAGGGTTTATGAAATAAGTTTGGCTACAAAGTAATTTGATTTACTTCTGATATCAGACTTAAAATTTCACATTTTATTCTTATATATACTATCTTGCTCCCCTGGGATCTCTATTTTTTTACTTAGCCAAAACTCTCACTGATACAAAGGAATAAATCTAAGGCCCAATCCTGCTCCCATGCTTATGCTCATGATAAGGAGGTTTTCACAATGGGTCACTTTTCCCCATTCAGCTCAAACATAAGTACTAGCCATTTAACCTCCATCATGTTATTTTCCCATTATGCTTTTACATACATACGCAGGTTTCTGTATATAAAATCAACATCCATAGAAATTAGTATGCAGCACAGAGTCTGAAAGGCATAATTTAATCATTAAAATATGTACAGTGTTATTTGTCATTTACGTATTACTGTTTTAGTTACATATTTTGGTGTCAAAATAGTGTATGTATTTCTGATACAGATGTATTGCCAAATGACAAATTGAATGTAGCGATGCCACTAAGATTACACCTACTAAAAAAGCACCATATTGGGTTTTTTTGGGTATTTCTTAAAATCTTGACTAATACCCTAATTGCAGAGAATGCTTGCGTATGTGTTTAATTTCACTTCTTCGTTCATAAAGACATAAAGTGTGCTCTTCACATGAAGTCCATGGTTGGGCTTGATGTTGACAGCACATTTCATTTGTCTGCTGAATAACAACAGCGTGCCTGTCTGAAGTTTACCTGAAAATTTACACAAGATGCATGGTCTAGATGAATTTTAAAACTGGACACTTTCCTGAGAGTGCATATTTCATGCTGTCTTGCCTCGTACTCTGTCTCTGTATTGAAATGCATACTTTGGATCTTCATTGCTCAGATCTCCTTATAACATCCACTGCCTAGCCAGATGTGCGTTTCATGTGCTGTATTTCCAGGTGATAAAACACTCATGCTGTTCGTAAATTAAAGATTAGCTGTCCAAGCTGTTCTCTCTTGCAAGTTGTATTTCCAGCATTTGGAGTCTCAGAGCAAGCAGTTTACCAAATATTCAGGTCACAGAATAACATTCTGTGTGATAAAATGCAAATATTTTGCTGAAAGCATGATTTCTTGCCTTTTTTATTAGATGTAAATGGACTTTATGGACAGATCAAGACTTCAACACAAGTAACTTCTGAGGGCAAACTGATTCTATAGGTTCACCTCTACACTAAATGTGGAAATATTCCTTTCTTTCCAATTCTGAATTTTTAAGGAGGTAGAAACCCACACTTTTCCAGTTGAAGGCTTCTGCCTTTGGGAGAATTTCTTCCATCTGGTTGGAAAATAAAAAAAGCATGGGTCTTCTGAATCTCAGAATGAGCAGCAGGAGTAAAAAATCTAATTTCTCATGAATTTATTTATTCCCTGTTACATTTTATTTGTTGGGCAAAGGAAACATGTGACCACATTATTGGGAAAAAGTCTGAGACTCAATATGCTATGGTCTGGGAGACAAATCTCTTGCCATCTAACAAAAGTCAAATGCAACTAGTGAAATACAACACCAAAGTATATGGCTGACAATATGTATGACATGATGAACAGTTGCAAAGACACAAATTTTGAATGGTGACTGCAATCAAACTATGACAGTATTTAGTCAAGAGGATAAAATATACCTTCATATATCTTTTTATCTTTATTCAGCCAATATGTCTCATACATTTACCTAGCCAATAAAATATCTCCAGAGTAAAGCACACAATGGCATCAGGACAAGCAGTAAATATAGTACGTTTACCTCTCCTTGTAATGTCAACCTCATTCATGTTTGGCTTTCAACATCTAAAGCTTTCTCTTTTTCAGCATCTGAAGATCCTGAAGCAAGTGCCCTGTTAAGTCTCCCAACATCTGCCTCCTAACTACCAATGAACGTCAAGAACTGGCAAGTTCAGCCTGGACAGTGAGGTTTTTTCCCAGTCAGGATTTCACTAAGATTGGTAAATTTTTCTCCTCTGCATTCTGGCTATTGAGGTCATGGTGTCTTTTACAGGAAAATGAGCTGCTTATAAATTTTCAGCTCTGCAAACTTTTGGACTTGATGAAAAATCCCCAGGCTTAGAGCTTAGTTGGCTAAGAAACCACTGCAGCAACCTTTTTTTTGTGGTCACTTAAATATAAAGCCTTTCAAAAGAGATGGAAATGCTGACAGAGTGTTTCTCTTGGGAGATCCTTCTTCCATGCACAGGGACCAACTCAGTCTGTTTTTTACCCTGTAATGTGTGTCAAAAATTACCCCTACCTCAAAACTGTAGAAAAGTGTACGGTGACAGATACAACCTGGAACATGCCATAATTTGTTACGTGGGAAATAAAGTCAAAGGGAGATTGTCCACTGCAGGCAGTCTGCTCACTGCACATTGCTGTTTTCTACAGGACACTGTGTGTGCAGGATGAGCAGCACACGGAAACGAACAAATCTTCTGCTCTGGGTCAGAGGCCTGGCAATTCCCTGCAGTGCAGAGGCTCTCTTGGTGAATTTTCCTTTTTGCATGCAGCTTTCGAATCACCAGACTCTCACGTCCCCGCTCTGCAGTGACAGCCCATGCACCCAGCGAGGAAACAGACAAGCCGGGGCCAGGCTCTCCTGTGGGACTCCTGGGGTCCCGGTATCTGGCTGCTCCCCTCTGCTCTCTTCAGCGGCCGCACCAGGGCCATCTCCACAGGCTGGCAGAGCGGAGCCAGCTCTGCACCCTCACATGCTGCTGCCATGCTCAAATGCTCCCAAATCATAAAACTGCGTTTAGAAAGTATCACAATGTAATAAAAAGAAGAAAAACAAATCCATATATATTTTTTTTTCTGTTTCCTCAGCCTTCTGGGGTCTGGCTCACATTCTCAAGCTTTTGTTCACATTTTTTTCATTCCAAAATGAAATCTGACATCACCACCAGACTCCAAGACCTATGTCTTTAAACAGAAAAGTCCAGTACTGTGGGATTCATCATAAAATGATAAAGAGTAACACTTCTATTTCTTTTCTCTCTTAAAAGTCATTCAAGAAGCTGGTAGACTGAAGCAGAGCATTTCTGAAACTTTCTTGCCTATCAGGGACAACCAAAGTCTGGCTTTGTATATGTTAAAAATAAATCTATAGTTAAACAACAAGGCAAGTCAGAAAAAGACTGATCATGTTTAACTAAATAGTGTAACAATCCCAAAAATGTAAATTAAAATTCCTAAGCATAAATTGGAAAGTTAAGTGTTCAAAATGGGATAGAAGAGGGATGCTCTCAAAACCTCTGCCTTTAAAATTAGCATTGCACATGCAGTTAGCAATTTTACTGTGGAATTGGAGCTATAGACTGTAACTTCAGTTTTTCAGATCAGCAAAATAAAATTAATGTTAAAAATTTATTTCTACCAACTTGCAATTCACTGCAGACTTTCCCTAACAGAGGCCAACTGGAAGTATAATGATTGTTATCTAAACTGCACTTTCACACTCTTGTACTTGAAGGAATGCAATCCCAAACTGCAGAAATATAGACAAATATTAAGACTATTGCATTAGCATACCCAAATTTCCCATATGAAAGCCACAATCCACACCGCATTATCTATATGTATGGCCAGTCCCTGAAAACATCTTGCCACTAGACCACCAACTAATCAACAAGCCTGCCCAATACACTGTTTTCCATTGTTAGTACTATCTTTAGGGAAGAAATCGAGTGAGTTGCAAGTACAGATTAGGTGGGAAGTGCAAACTGATGTCAGTGCAGCTGCTATTTATCCACCCTAGGGGGCCTGAAACCTGGAGCTTGCAGACCTCTCCGTGAAAGTGCAAAGCTCCAGCCTTCCTTTCAGTTGCACCCAAACAACCACGGTGACGTCGTGGGGCAGAGGTGGGGGTTACTGGAGTGAGATTCAGAGAACAATTTGATTCCCAAAATCCCAAAACCACCTGCACGCAGGTTCTTACCCAAGTTCTGCCCTGAGAGTCTCAACCTGGGCACTTCCACTGATGTTTTATGCATACTCTCTCCTCAGGTTTTGCTTTTCATATTACTACAAACACAGCAATGTTATTTACTGACTGTACTTCCACCACTAATCATGGAAATGTAATAGTAATGGGCTGATATATTTCCAGTGCTGGGTTGCAAGCTAAGGGATGAATAAAGAAAGTCCATAGTCATTTATGGGGAAAATGGCTTTGTTTCTTCCGTTCTGTTTCCACAGGACTGTTAGGCTCAGTTGGCAACTTCACCAACTACAACTTCTGTGCAGAGATGCAGAAGACTAATTTTTGAAATACCATGGTATTAATGAAAATACCAAATAGCTTAGGGGCTGTGGCAGCTCATAAGATGATTAGTGAAGCTAACCACCTACAAATAGTTAGCATCTATGCCCACAAGATATTACATCGTCCAGTTGATTTCAGGGGACAAAAATCTTTGCAAGGTTTGCCATCCATGCGAGGTTCTGCACCTGGTGATGTTACTTCACTACAAAGTTATGGCCCGATTTTCAATAGCAACAACTGAACACTGTTGGCAATTGCCAGGCAGGACGTTTGAAGGCTGACGCTAATACAGTACAACCTGGCTTATCGTGACTTAAGTGCAAAGAGCATTTCGCCATGTCACACATCCGAAATCAGAGTTGTCACTGTTAGCCAAGTACTGCCAAAGGGGAAATACGTTTTGATTTCACACAAAAAGGAACCAAGAATTCTGGTACGTGTCTGACACATGTCTGTGCACCACAGACTGTAAACTTTCAAGGTGAAAATATTCAAGATATTGGGTGGCAGATGAGCCCACCAGCCAGCAGCAACCAAGGGTAAGTGGCAGCGAAAGGTAAAGCCAGGGATGCTGGGATAGGGTGTCGGACAGACAAGTGCTAAAGAAGCATCAGTGGGTTTGCTGGTGAGGAAAACAGGTAGCTAAGATGATGAGCAGCTGGCGTGGGAAATATCAGCTAATACCAGTTGGAAGGTGAAGAGTAATTTTTCGCTGTTGTGTCAATTAGAGGTACAGATGAGCATTTGTGATGAAATGTGGGGCAGAAATTCAGTCATTCTGAGTGATGACTGGAACCCCACCCCTTAGTGGGTCTTTGGTCTTCATCAGTTTGATTTACTCACCTTGAAAGCTGTCACTCAAGAGGAGTAAAGTGCTACAACTTTTAGCCTGAGACTGACTCTTTAGAAGCCATCACCCTTCAGGATATAGTTATTCAGTTGCGAAGTACCAATTTACTGATACAGTAATGGAATTTCAAAGTAAAATGATAGCAATCAACTTTTTAGTTTTCTTTTAAACACAATTCTAATACTTTGCAGTGTAGCTTGATATGCTGTATTCAGAAATGGTTATCTGTAGACAAGTCACAATATGGCTGAAGTAGATAACAAAAAAGAAACTCCACTTGCTACTCTCAAAAGACATACTCCTTAAATTCTATGAAAACTGAAATACGATCTGTGTACAGTTTCACCTAGCTCGAAGTCTGACCTCCTTCCACAGACCAGCATACACGACATACATAAGAATCTTCTCCAGCATGACTGTCAGTGATTGCTGTATTTAATGCTCACAGACAATGGAATTTAGACCAGATAGGAAATAAACATAAATGTTAATTATCTTGCTGGAGATGAGAAACCAGATGACATCTGGAGCTGGCATTACTGTAAACAGGAAAAAGGTAAGAGAGCTACTTAGCTTAGACATTTATAAATACCAGATATACACATCAGGAGGAGGTTGGCAGGTTAAGAAAGGACAAGTGCAGCTCTGTAATAATAAGCAAGTGAGAAAGATGGAAAGAGAGCATATGTAAAATTATTTCTAGGAAGACCATTTTTTGTCCGAGAATTTTAATCATGCTCCTTATTGGGCAGATGCTCAGTGTGGTAGGAGAAATCTTCCTTGGTTTATACACTGCCACCATTTACCTGATTTTCTTTGCTAAAGCAAGAAAAACACGGACTGTGATCACCACGGCAATGTAGCAGAGTGCAGAGCATCGGCTCCACAAACCTCCCCAGAGCACCATAACAAAGTCTTGAGCCACATTCTGCAAGCATTTATGCACAAACTGAACTTCATGTACTGTGATTAATTTCCCTGACACCATGTGGGTTTCATTGCAGCACACAAAACGAAACACAGACTTACGTATTTTTAGGATCAGGACCTACTTAGCACTAGTCAGCCATGATTTAATGCATCTGTACTTAATATGCAGCTTACTAAATGTGAGAGAATTCTGTGTTTTGGTACAGTTTGGGTTTTTCCCCAGAACAGCATGTATGTTGTTTCAATACTAATGCTGAAAGTTAATATTCTGTAGTCACTGATGTTTATTTAAACAATTATAATGTTGTCTAATGCAGCTGGAAATGGAGGTACAGTAGCCTCACGTTTAAAAGCATGGTCTTTTAAGAGCTCTGGTGGGCATGTTGCTCATTTCTGATTCCATAACAGCTTCTGTTCTCCACAGGAATTAATGTTCTAATCAGAATGCATCTGTATAACATTTTCCTTGTGCTGACCACATATCAGCAATTCAGTCTTTACCTTATACATCCCAGTGTATACGCTAGGCCGGATTAATCAAATATCCTCTGGTAGAAGAGATAATGGGGCATTTCTAATCACAAAATAGTGCCACATAAAAAAGCTATGGTAAGAACAAACATCAGGGATGTACAATAAAAAGGCAGAAAAAGACCTTCTGTTGCATTGCAGGAACACCCTTATGTGGATTGTGCTTAGTGCAACAATCTAGATATAGATGAGCATTAATAGTCACGAGATATGTAAGTAGTCCGACATCAGTCTTTGTCACCTTAGAAGTCATGCATACACGTATGCGTGCATGCCCTCATGCACAGGTCAAGAAAGATTCCCATTACAGCATTTAAGCTTTTCAAAGGTGGAGGCAAAGATTTCTGGCCTTGGCAGTTGTCCTGGTTTCAGCTTAGTTCATTTTCTTTGTAGTAGCTGCTGCAGTGCTGTGTTTTGAACTTAGTATGAGAACAATGCTGATAACACGCTGATGTTTTAGTTGTTGCTCAGTAGTGTTTAGTCTAGTCAAGGATTTTTCAGCTCCCCATGCTCTGCCAGGGGCACAAGAAGCTGGGAGGGAACGCAGGCAGGACAGCTGACCCAGGCTGGCCACAGGGCTATTCCATACCATCTGATGTCACGCTCAGTGTATAAACTGGGGGAGCTGGCCGGGGCGGGGGGCAGCAATCGCTGCTCGGGGACGGGCTGGGCATCGATCGGTGGGTGGTGAGCAATTGCATTAGGCATCACTTGCTTTGTATATTCTTTCATCATTATTATCATTATCATTATTATTATTATTTTCTCTTTCTCTGCTGTCCTATTAAACTGTCTTTATCTCA
>VZTL01071874.1:202-30746 GCA_013400535.1 Scopus umbretta | reverse complement strand
TTTTTTTTTTTAAAAAGCATTATTAATAAAACTATTTCCCTTCTTTAAATGCTCCCTGATTATTTCTTGGGAGTACAGAGATACTATCTACAGGTCCCTCCCATCCAAGCAAATCTGCAGAAAACATGATATAGAAAAACCTAGAAATACTCAAGAGACCTGAGAAAAAACTGAAGAATTGGGATTTCTTTTATCCTAAACAGAGGTCTGAGGAGGTACACGAGGATAGCCTTTTGATAGAAGGGAACAATCTTATTTCATGCCTATGCTGAATAGGAATGAAAAGTTGCATGACAAAAGTGCATCAGGAAAGACTGAGGTAAAATGTTAGGAAAACATCCTCAGGTACTGGAATGCTCATACAGACTCAGAAATCTCCACTTCTGAAGATCTTGAAGCCATATCAGGAAAATATCTGTTGGAAAAGATACAGGTGTAGTTGATACAGGCTTAGGACAGGGAAGAATATCCCAGATCCACTTTCAGCCCTAATCTTCCATAATGATAAAAAACCCTTGACTGGTCTCATGGAAACACTTTGGGTTGTTCAATTGTTGATTTATGTCTACCCAGAACTGAATGAGGCCTGTAGCTCAAGAAATATAGAGCACGTATCAACAAAGCACATACATTTCAATGCATTAGTAAGTTACTTTTCCAGGCTGCAGAATCAATCTGGGTTTAGTCAGGTGAGAAGCCCACCAGTGATGTACAAATCCACAGTTTACAGTGTGTTATTCCACTAGAACACACATTATTTAATTGCATTCTTTACATACAATTTATTTCAGTGGGTTTTTCCCCCTTAATTGTTTCTGAACAGTTTTCATTAGTGGAAGTGTTACCTACGCAACACTATAGCACAAAGTTGTGCAACATTTCTCACTACTTCTTCTGAGTGGCCCCCAAAACTGCACGAACTATGAAGTCAACACTGTCCAACATTGAAATACACCTCTCAATTTGTTCTCAACAAGCATTGCAGCATAACAGCTTCCAATTCATTTTTCATTTACAGCCGCACTAGCTGACCTTAAACGTGACAATCTGTAAAGAAGCAAAACTAAATGATTACACACAATCAACCCAAACATCGTGCTCAAATTGTAAACAACATCTGCAGAAATCTGGTTTTGCTGTTTACTCAGCTCTTGCTGAGATGATCTTGCAGCCCAACTAAAGCTTTCTTAGATTTGCACTGACGTGGACTGGCTCCTCTTCATCTCCAAACACTCCCATCCTTGAAAACAGATTTTAAAAACAAAATTCAAAGGCCCACCTACACCTGAAGAGGAGAGCATGGGAAGATGGTGAACTAAAACTCCACCATCTATTTCTTGTCAAGTAGTTCACTCTTTCCTTGGTGAACAGGCTTTGGGTCCTGATGGCCCAAATTTTGCATGGGCTCAGGAGGCAGTATCTGGCCTTTGGAAGAGGGACGCTGGAAGGGCTGGAAGCTTCAGCACAGGCTATCCAAACTGGCCCTCAGTGAGCACAAAGCAAGAGATAGTTTACTTTCCTTCTTGAGCATCAATGCCTGACATTTTTCCAATTTAGATAACATCACTTAGCAACAGCGAAACTGTTTCCTTTTGTGTTTCTGCCACAGCAGCCATTTCAGTGTCTTTCTCCACAGCCCCTGTCCACAGAGCATTCAGCAACCATATACCTCCCTGGCCTTCAAACAGAGATCACAGCCCCTGCTCATAAAACCTTGCTGGCCAGGAAGAGACTGGCCATAACCTTCTCCTGGGAAGGTTTTTCGTGCTAAGCAATTATGTGTCACTAGAAATTCTTGTGATACCAAGGTGAAGCATTGGTCATGTTCTCCAACTTGGAATAGCCTTAGCAACAGACTCACTCTAGCATCTGGTGGTTCTGTGCACCTCTAAGAAATCATAAAGAAAAGAAAAGCAAGCAACTTCCATCAATCACTTTCCATTTCCACAGTGATAAGACTGCTGGATTATGCTTAATTAGATCTTTTGGGACATTGCTTAAAAAACAACTCACCTTTGGAGATGGGAGGGAGCTGAACAGACTGTTTGGAGAAATAACCCTGCCAATATGGCTTCAGATCAAAGATGCAGAACTGCTTCCCAACAACACCCTTTTTTCCCCAAGCACAATTCCTAAGGCAGTGAAGTCTTACGTACCCAAAACCCTCTTCAAAAGCAGATCTAAAAATTACTGCAGTGGAGTAAATGACACTTATGGATAGAAAGGCAACATGTCAGATTTCTGTCCCAGTAGCATCACTCACAAGCTATGGGATTAGCTGCACAAATTGACTGACTTGCCTCTAAATGTTGATCCTCTACTGCCATTTACAGACACCTCCTCCTCCCTGCCACATGATGCCTCATTTGCTGCAGATTCCTCCTGTCACCTCTCTCCTGCCAGATTTCCTTGAAATTGCCTCTATGGCAAGCAGGGAAATGCCTCACATTGAAAGCTATTTGCACCACACCAGCTAATGCAGCCATCTCAGAGGTAGCCACACTACAAACCAAGGTCTGAAAGTTTTGCTACAGCAGATTTGGAAAGAGAAGTATTAATTGTGAAACTGGTCAGAAAACTGGTCACAAAACCACAAGGAGGTTTTGCTAAAATATTGGATGCATCACTGTTTCTATTCTGCAGGGCCCTAAATAAAGCAGTGTTTCTCTTTTTTCAGGATGCCGCACATATTTTCATAAATCACTTCTCCTTCTTTTACTACTTCTGAATACTTCAGCAAGTATTGTCCCCTAGCTTTTTTTCTGATGTGCCTCCTCTGCTTATTTACTCACTTCTTTTATGAAGAGTTTTGCCTCTCCCTTCTTAAATGATTCTCTCTTGACCACCTGGCTCATCTATCCTCTCTTTTTCCAACATCTCCCTGGATTTCTTAACTCTGCAGCTTCCTATCACCTTACGATACGCAGTTCCCAATTGTCCACATAGCCTCCTGTGATGTAATTTATATGTTACCCTTAAATAGCATTGGTACTTGTTAAACTCAAGTATTTTAGGGTGACTCTCATTTATTCTCAGTGTAACTTCCTCTTTTACCAAAAATTCAGTCATGACTGTTTCTTAGCAACAGATTTATCAGAACAGATTTGCATGGAAATCAAATACTCTCCAAAAGGAACTGCTAAAGGAAGCTGATAACATAGCCTTATTCCTGACCACCATTAGAAGTAAATACTCAAAGCAGAATAAAATGTTTTTGTAATTCTATATGAATCTAATGAACACGTGTAGAACATTAGCACCAGCTGAAGTAGAAGACCATATAAACTTCCCTAATTAGTGTATCTCTGAGTTGATCTGCAAAAATAATCTTCTTGCCTTCAGAGACTGCAAACCAAACCAAACCATGCACAGCCACAATCCTTTCTTGCAGTGGACTAGATTAAAAATAAGATTCTGCAATGGTCACATACAAACAGGTCTCAAAGGACCAGACTGCAAAAGGCAGATGCATGCACCTCCCACATGCAAAAAAACTGCATGCCCTCACTTCAAGCACACCAATACTAAATAACCAAGAACTGGACTTCAGTGCAAGAACATAATCACTTATTATTTCATTCTCTGGAGTCCCCGCATTTATACCATTATCTCAGTAAATGGAAAGTTTTTCATTTTCAGTCTTTAGAAAGAATCCATTTTCCCCCAAAGATTTTTCTGCTCCTTACTTGACTTTCCCAGATGAAGTTCTTCTTTTCCTCCCCCTCCCTCCAAATAATGTGCTAAGCTCCAAGTAGCTAGTTCATCAAAAATGTAGAGAAAAAACAATTTGGGAATAGGGTGGAAGAGTGAAACCAAACATGAGGCATGAAACCCTATGAACAGAAAAAGTGAAATAGCAATATTGAGGTCTAATTCCCTTCATCTTAATATCAACAGAGTCATTTATTAAATTTACTATGGTGCAAAATCCCTATGAATGTCAGTGGAATCAGGACTGCTGTCTTTGTATTAAGAATGATGACAACCTTCTTGGCAAATTAAGTCTTGTGCTGCTGTGACACTTAGTTGTGTCACTGAAAGGCAGCATCTCTAATATATGGCTACACATGAATTATGTTAGGAATGGGTTAAAGTAATAGATCTGTATTATTCCCAAGAGGCAATGCCAAAAAAGTAATTGCCTATATTTGTACCACTACATTATAGAGAATGACAGTTTCATGTCTTCCTAATGTTTAACTGAAAATCTATAAAATCCATTTCTCTTTCTTGCTAAGAAATTAATACAGGACCAAAACCTGAAATTCCAACTCTGGTCATGCTGAGACAAAACTCCCACTGAAGTCAGTGGGAGTTTTGCCAAGGAAACGATTAAAGATGGTACGATTTGCTGAATGCTAGCAGAAATGTAAAAGCTATGGAGCTAGGTTTACATTACGGTGCTGCTCGGATTATTAAAATTAGCAAGATTTTGGTCTTTCACCTTTCAGTCGCACAGTCACATGGACTTGAAGAGGAGGGATGGATGCGAGGCAGACAAGCCAGCTTGCTGGAGAGTGCTTAATGCTGGGCTGGGAGCCAGCAGAAGTGAATCCCTCCTGCATTATCTCCCTTCCTTTCTCCTCTTTAAGGCCTATCAAGAAGCAGGAAAGGGGCAAAGAGGCAAGCCTGGATCCTTAGCAAACAGCTAAGTTGGAGGCAGTGCAGCATGGTTATCATCACAAAAACCTACTGAAGCCATCCACAGTATCTGTGCTGTTCCAGCACTGGGAGCACGCCTGGGCGCACACCCCTGTGGGAGGCTTTAAGCTGGGCTCTGTGCCACAGAGATAAGACACCTCAGAAGAGATGGCAGGAAGCAGCCAACACATAACAGCTTAATTGGGCTTCTGCTGGGGGCAGCTGGACCGCATCAGTAACCAGAGGAGCGCCATTGTCCCTAGGGGGCTACGTGGCTCTGCAGGAAGGGGATGCTGCACTGCCTCAGGGTCCTTGGGTCTTGCTGGCTGCTCCCTCCACTTGGTCATACTGGATACAGAAACTCATTTTAAAAAAGTGCATGGTTCATAGACTGAGTGGTTGGGATGGTTTTGTTCTCCAGTACAGCTTTCAGAGCCATTAGAATTCAGTTTGTTAAGACGGTACCAACTTTTCTTATTTTACCAGCCAATTTCTCCATGTTCTCATGACATGTTAGCAAAACACAAGGAACGAAGGTATGACAACTTGAAATAGCTCATTTATCTAACAAGCCTGCAAAGTGAAGCATAAGTTAAGTCCTGAGCTATTCACCCATTTAAATTTTTATGACAAAGCAAGAACAACGTAGGATCTCACTACAGACGTAATTTTTAAAATGAAACTTCAAGGGTATGATTACAACAGATTTCTGACATTTTGTACCACTAGCAATGTCATCTAGCATCAATTTAATTTCAAATTGCCAAGCAAATATTGCTAAAAAATTAACCAATATTCACACCCAACAATATTTCTTACAATGCTTCATGAAAAAAAATACACCTTTAGGGACCACCATCACTTGCAAAATAAAGATCAATACAGTACTAATGATTCAAACACCAGCATAAAGACATTGGGGTCCTGAATTTAAATTAAGCTAGCTCTGTCAAATTAAACTTGCAGATCTGGGTTCTAAAGCAAGTTTCAAAGTATATATTGTACATAAACTCATTCAATACTAGTAGTAAAAAATTAGATTACTTTATTCACTCTGTTAGTAACACATGACTAAAACTGTAATATATAGCACTATTTTACACCTACATAATCTCCTGAAAGATCATTTTGTAGAAAAAAAAATGAAACTACTGATAAATACAGATCTTACATGGAATCTGGCTATTATGGATTAAACAACACAAAAACCTTACACTTTTGGAATTAAAATTGCATTGCTTCATTTTGTTGGCATTTCCTTTTTATGTTAAATGTCTGGCAAGACCAAAGAGGTTTACTCCTACAAATGTTCACAGACAGTGAATTTCAAGCTTTAAAATTTACCATTCCCAAATAGTAGGGAGTAGTAGTACTTACGAATGGCAAATATTTAAGTTGGTGTCTTAGTTGATGTGAATTGGTTAAAGGATCTGACTCATACCTTTCTCATTCTCTACTGGTTTTGAGTTCTTCATGGTTTTGCATCCAATCATGCAGATATATTCACTGCTGGACAGATTGATCTGTTAGCATTTTACAGTCACATGGCGTAAACATAAACGCAATGCAAGGAAAGACATGGGAGAATCAGGCTGCACAAGCTGTGCACGTGCAATTGCGATATGTAGGTAGCAACCACAAAAAGTTTCAGAATGCTAAAGAAAGCAGTTACACATTACTCGGGAACAATTTAATGTGGTACGCTAACAGCCCTCCCTAGAATCCTGAAGCAGATAAAATTACTTGAGTAAGAGAAGGATGTGACTCCAGACAGGACCACACATGCTGGTGTGATTTCTCCTGTCCATAATTGCAGTGATGACAAAAATCTCAGATGAATAAAAGCCCCTGATTTATTTTATAGGGAAATACAATGCTGTGCTCTGTCTGGGGTCAGAGCCAGGGCTCTGGTGTAAGTAGGCAAGCATCTGCACAGACTCTTTGAATCCTGCAACATGTAGATGGAATTCCTTCTGAATGCAGCATGTTAAAATTACATTTATATTCTGTATTAAAGAAATAAATCTCACAGTAGCCTGATTTATGGCATCCAAAGCAAGACCTGCATGTCTCCAAATGGGTAAAAAAACATCAGAAGTTTTTCAGAATTTCCACTCCCCCCCTAGAGACGATCAAACCCTATGTAATTAGACTGATGACAGGATAACTGAGTCTCTCTGCCACCACCCCTCAGCCTCTCTGCTTCGTCTGCCAAAGGTTGCCCTTTCCTGGCATGAGTATCTGTCCCCTGGCAATCACTGATCAAACTGCTATCATGTGGGCCATCTACAAATCACTAGTGGTTACAGCTGCTCTAACCATGGGCAAAGTTCAGACCAGAACCCAGGAGCAAAAAATGTTAGAGCCCCACAGTTAGGAACAACTGCCCCCAGAAGCAATGCCATCACCTTCTAATGACAGGTAACAACTTCACCAGGTCCCAGGGTAGTCAAGTTCAACAGCAACAGGGTTATATATACATTCGGATTCCAACGAAGTGTGAAGTAGCAGCAGGGAATGGAAACTTGGCATCCTCTTCAGAAAGGAAAAGCGGTTATGATAAATCTTTGCCTTCCTCTTGAAGAGGCACGTGGCCCTTCAGGCTTTTTTTAACACAATGATGAAGTGTGATAAAGTGTGACTCTGTACCTGGAAAGAGATTATGCCAACTCCCAAGGGAAAACCAAGGCCGACATATGGGAAAAGGTAACCTGCTATACCACACAGCAAGTAGAAAGCTGGTCTCCGTGCATTCCGCTTCCAAAACCGTACCTCAAATGCCTGGTGGTTACTGGAGAAAGGAAATGCTTAGGCAATTCACAGTCAGCTTACCTGATTTTGATTCATACTCTCATAAGCAAATAAATGCAGAGTTGATGATTTGGGCTGTACTTAAAAAAACATTACAAGTATTGAAAAATGAGACAGCTGATCAATTAGTAATAACACAGAGTTACTGCTTGTGTGGCAGAAGCCTTCACAAGACCCATCAGGGACTGAGATATCTATCATTGGGCTACTTCCCAGAAGACAGACTTCACCAAGACAGGCAGACAGCTATATTGCAACACAGAGGTAGTACCTCAGACTGCCAAAAAATTACTTTGGGCTGATAAAAGATAAAACTAAGATAAAAGAAGATTTAAAAAAAGATAAAACCAAGAAACTAACTTCCCGGGTCTTTCATCTAATCACTTTACATTAGCAGAAAAATCAATGAGCAGGGCTTACCATGAGTAAGCCAACACTGATATTCTTTCATACTTTGACTTTTGACTTTCATATTTAAGGCAACATACACTGTTTTGAATCTGAATGAAAATGGGAGTCTTACATAAATGTTTTCTTCTACAAAGCACAGACTTATTGAGACTTCACATTTTGTTCTAATTCTAATAGTTTATCTGTACAGGTACGTAGAGCCCTTGGATTTTTCCTAGGAATCTTAAGACATTTAACAGAAATGAACCAACTTCTTATGACTGTCCATTAGTTAGTTACAACTGCACCAGGAATCTGTGACATGGCTACCCCTATTGACCTTCACTCTGGGACCATCTGCGGAGGACAAATGTGATTGAACTTCTAAGCTCTGACCTCAGCGTCATGCTAGGTCTCATGAGGAAGCATTAAAATTGGTTACATGGCATACATCTTTAGAAAAAGAGAAGGAAATTCTGGCTTAGGCAGCAAGGTCTATGCCAGGACATCTGCTGGAGTAAAGACATTACAGAAACTCAGCATGGGCTCACAACAAACTGAAAGAAACATCACCCTGCCCTCAGACTAAGGTTTACATGCTGTTTTCTCAGATGACGTTCTCTGAGGCAGGGATGATGCATCCATTCCTGGAGCATCATTGACTTCAATTCTGTAGATATTGAAATTGTGGTAAAACCCTTCCAGGGCAAAACGTGGTGACTCTTCAGTGCGATCACACAAGTCGATCAAGAAACTACACAAACAATTGCGCAGCTGGCTGAAAAGAGTTTCTGTTCTCTAACTTCTCACACGTAATATTAGCTATTAAGAGTTATTGAGGAAATATGACCTGTGGTCTCAATATGTCATTCCCAACACACACTTGCGGATCTTCCTTTTGCATATCAGCTGTCTTGGGAAGGTGTCTTGGCTATAATAGCCAGTTGAATACTCTGGTGCTTCTGGATGTGTAAATAGCACAATACTTGTATGTGGCAAGAGTAAATGAAGGTATGAAAGACACTGCCATGTTCATATTCTAGCTTATTCCAAGACACTGTTTGGGATTTTACTGATTAAAGTTGCAATGTCTTAGGGAACTATTTCTGAAGTTTGGTGCGATTAAAAATGAAGACACAACAGTGGCATCATAAGAATGGCACAATAGGAATAAACTATGAATTTGGGAACTACAGTAGAAAAGCAAATTGCATAAATAAAAGAAACAGGTGGCTTTCAAATTACTGTTTTTCAACTACCAGAGCAAGCCATTCATGTTAACTACAGTATCAACTTGTGTGCCAAACAAGAACTGTAGTCTGAATTCATTTTCAGCTTTTTCAAATGCACCTTTCTATTCTATTTACCCACTTTTTTCTTTTATCACACACCATGAACTGCAGTTTTATGTTTTGAGGGAATTATTTTAGTTGAAAATCCATTCTCTGTTTATAGACCTTAATGACATCCGTCTCCTTTATTGTTAACTCTGCTCTGATGATGAAAGTCCTACAGCTGAGATAGTAATTCAGAAGCCAAACAAAACATTATCATTTATATCTAAAGCATCGGTCACCTTCAACAAACTAGCTAGAGAACATTCAGTGAAGAAAATTGTGCACAATATTGTTTTTTATAGGTAAAACACATTACCAAAAAAGTAATTCAATAGAATTATCTAAATATCAGAAATTGGAATTTTGTGACTTTTTGCAACCATTCCCATGAAACTGCAATATACAAAGAACTGCTTATTATGTACTCTGTATTTTTCCTTTAAAGCCTGATTACTAACATAATACAGGAAGAAACACTAATTACTCAACTTCAAAGGTGATCTTTAAATTAATTTTACTTTTAAAATAGTAACAGAATTATAGACTAACCTATGAAATTAACTTTTTATTCTTGCAGTACATTAATGGAAAAATTAGACAGAAATAACAATTTCTCAAGATACAAATATCCAAAACATGCTGTTTGTATTTTTTTTTCTTGTTTAAAAGAACAAAATAAAGACTTTACTTCTAAAAGAATACCATTAAGTTACAACTCAAGTTCACTGAAAAATGAACCCTTGTTTGCATTTTTACATTAATTTGGATTACCAAAAATATGGTATACTTTATGTTACTTCTTATCCTGTTGACCTCCTGATTTCCTGTGCAGTTGAAATGGCTACTTTCACTTTAGCCTTTACTCAGCTTAATTTTTTGATTGTTCTCCCCAGATAATACTTCTTGCTCTGCTGAGGCTGCAAACCGTATAGTAGAGTATTTCAATGGCAAGCTTGCTACCACTCAAAAAAATATCCAATACATCACAATTTCAATATATTCTTCTACTTGGTAAAGAATTTTCATGAATCTAATGTTTTATATTGTTTGAATACTTTCTTTAAAATAATTGTATCTACCAGCTTAATCAATGTCACAATTTACCTGTAATAGGAAGAATTACTGAAAGCTTATCTTAGAAAAGAATGAACCTTTACATCGAGGCTGTTTCTAGATAGTAAGGATACATCAAATTATTTCCAAAAGTGTATTTTACAGGGATGATGATAAAAAACCGTAAGTGCAATATGTAATACACTACATGACATCACACCTGTACCAATAGGTGAAAAATTTGAAATTCCCTAAAGGCATACAAAGCAGATTTGGTACAATGCTCAGAGATGCACTGAGCTCCCAGAAGAGAAAAACGTGACCAAACATTTCAGAAGCCTGAAAATGAATGTGTAAAGGAATATCCACATCTGCTATAGTCCAAATACAGCAATCAAATTCATGGGAAAATATGACATGCCCTAGTAAAAAGCAAAAAAGGGAAAAACTTGGGCTTAAACTGTGACATAACCATTTCAACATTCTTGTGTACCCTGTTTCATTAGGTCTGACAAGGAATCCAGATGGTCCAGCCCAACAAAGAGAAGACCCAAAGCAAAACACACCCTTCAAATCACAGTGCTGTTTCCTCAAAACAGTTGGGAAAATCAGCACAGCTTACTTGCATATTCAACCAACCAACTTTTTCTACTTTAAGTTCTGAGTAGATGAAGCATAGGCTGCCATGTAAAACTTGCTGTCTTACAACCAACAGCCAAATATGTAGTAATTTGATCCGAATACACACACATCCAACTGAATGTACATGTTAAACATACATACATATAAACTAAATTAAATAGAAATAAAACTATTGCAAACAGGTTTTTGGGGGGGCAGGTGGTTTTTAAATAGGGTAACCATTCACAGTGCTATGAAAATGTAATTAAGGAGTTGAATATCACTTTATCAGAAAACAAAAGCAACAATAAGCACATTTATAACAACAGATAACAAATGAGAAACTCGAAAATTCACTTATGTTCCAACACACTGTGTAATTTCTAATGAAATAATGGATGTGATCAATTTACAGAGTGAAAGACACAATGATAATGAATTACAAAACTTTATTGGCCTGTTAAAAATAAGTTCGTCAAGTATATTTTTTGTAAGTATAAATTGTCCAAACTGTTATGCTAGTACTTGACTATGACTGTCTATTATTTACAAGAATTATAAAACAGTTTCAACATGAAGAATTAGAGGGGGGAGAGAGAGAAAAGACTCACAACTTGCTGATGGATTACAGCAAACTTTTTTAATAATGTGATGTTTTGTTATGATACAAGGCACTTTTTGTGCTATCATTTAAAATATTACTTTTTTCAACATGTGAAAAATAGATTTTAGTAACAAATGCTTAAGTTCTATATTTCAATACCAACAGAATGACTCTCTTCCTATTTTCAAGTTGAACCTGAAATCTAAGAAAGACCAAGGAACACTGGGCTCTGAATGGCAGTGGAAGGCACTTCACACGTATTTGCCAAACATGCTGGTCTCATGTTTGTGCAATGGCATGGCAGCCCAATTCTGCTCTCACACTACTAAAGCCAGTAATGTCAATGAAACAGCTGTGCTAAAAAAAAAAAAAATCTCAGAAAAAAAATCAGGATATATCTTCCTGTTTTGTGAACATGCCTAGAGAGTGAGCCCTACACTGCTTACATCAAGCAAAAATCAAAGCCATCATAAGAAGGCCATGACTTCACCCTTTACTTGCTTGAACATCAGATAGTTCCCTGAAATCCTCTATAGTTGTTCTTGCCATTCCAGCTGAGGAACAAAGTTACAATGAAAATGTGTATGCGACGAGGGGAGTTTCCTCCTACATTAAGATATAATCTGCTTAGTACTACTGCTGTGAGTTGCCGCCTCTAGGGACTATGGGGGAATTGCCCTCTTCAAAATGGAAGCAGTTTGGCTCTACACTGCTCCAGGCCAGGACATGTGCTTATCTACCACGCTCCCTGCAGCTGCTAAAATATAGCTAATCATGGAAGGATGCTATTAAAATTAGAAGGATATGGCATGTCCGTATCAAAACAATACACACTCTAACGTGGGCTCTTTCAATCTATCTTTTTATTGATGAAAATCAGTTAACCAGTTAACCTTGAGGTTTGATTAAAAGACAGTAAGATCTTCTACAAGTTCAATCATACAGTATACATGCTTGTGGAACTAAACAGCTATATATATTTCCAATTAATGCAACATTTTCTATTTTCACAGCAGATTTAATTTGTATGTACAAAAGAAAAACAGGACAAATGGAAGCCAGCTTCAAAATTTTGGGGATACACACTCCCATGGAAGTGGGACAATGAAATGGGCTGTGAAACATGTGAAATACACAGTACTGATGTTCTCTGTGCTCCCTATAATCACGTATTTACAGTTCTCAATACTTCCAACCATCCACGAACTCTTGCTGTGGAGATCAGATGACAAAATCTGGCACAACGTGGGTTTACATTATAATCTGGAATATTCACACCATCACATAATGACAGCAAAGCCCTTCAAAAGTATACTCAAAGACCCTGCACCTTTGTATCCTGTGGAGAAAAAAGTTCACCACAGCTCATGAAGGAGGATGTTGAGCTCTCTCAAGAACAGAATAGAAAACAGAACCACTAAAAATTGGAAGGAAGGGAAAAACCCAGGCAGAATGATAATGAGGAAGAAGAAGAAGAAGAAGAAGAAGAAGAAGAAGAAGAAGAAGAAGAAGAAGAAGAAGAAGAAGAAGAAGAAGAAGAAAACAGTAAAAACCTTCAGGTAAGCTTCTGGGGTTTTCTTTGAAATGAACATGAACAAAATACTTAGCTGCCCAACCCACTGATAACTTTCAAATTCTTTCAAATGTTAAATATGCAACTGGAAAAGGAGGGCTGAATTATAAGGATGTCAGAAACGATGCATTTTTTCATCTGTCCAATAATGGCTTCCAACTTTACAAACCACTTGCAAGTTTTCAGGCATTCAAAGAGCTGCAAATGAAGTGCTGGTCTTCCTGTTCATGATTAATTGTCAACTTATCATGGATGGCTGGGTAACGAGACTGAGCAACTGTATCTTTGTATGAATGTAAAAAAGCCAGTAGGAAGTGTACCAGTCATTCTTGGGTGGCGAACTTCCGTAAGTTTTTTAATCTTTGAAAAACTGTACTTAGGGATTTGCTACACCCTAGGAAAGAAACAGATTTCTAGTGCTTCTGCCGGCAGTCAAAAAAGAAAGAGCAATTCCTGTAAGAACTATCTGAAGTAGAATTGTTTCCAACTAGCTGTCCACAGGTTTTCTTGGCACTGTCTGCTGCCCCCAAGGATCTTGTTCCCAACAAAATGACTGGTTTTCTTCACTGCTGCATGGCAGAGATCCATCTGGTAGTCAAAGGCAGTGGAAAGGTTGGGGACTGCCTTGGACAGGTCAAGGTACTCAGACACACACATATTGCCATGCAAATGTGTCACTGCTGCCTCTGGCTGCACCGGCAATGAGCTCCCATGACTCCCATCAAAAAAAGACAAGGTCCCCAAACACCTTTCTGTAGGAACAGCCTTCGTGCGGGCCCTCACCTTGCCTGGTTTGGCTGGCATCTGCAGCAAGCACAACACAGACCCCGGGCTCTGCCTGGGAACAGTGCGCTTGTTTGCAACATAGACCTGGCCACTGGACAAACTTCCACCAAATTCAACATGAACAGGTTTATTTAACAGACCGGATGATATGCCTTGACTCACACCAAAACACCCCTAGCAGTGCTTGCTCTCCAGTCCCCCAACTAATCTGCCCATCAAACTGCTCAACAGCTTATCTCAGTACTTCTCTGAGTATATTAAATGTCAATTTAAAGTAAATTCTAGTATAAATAAACCACTTCTAGCAGAACATTAGAAATATGCTTTTATTTTAGTTTCATGTCTGGCACTGAAAAAAAATAGCAACTCTGCCTTTAGACATTTCAGAGCCTTTTTTATTGCTCAGTGAAAGAACATAAAAGCTTTTTAATGTCAAGTCCTGGATGTTCAGCAATTTTTACCATGTTAATGGTTCCTGCTTGATTCTTAGTTTGAGTCTCACTTTATTTTAAGGAGGTCAAGAATTTGTAATTAACTGAGCCCTTTGTAAACCAACACTATTTGGGCAGATCAGAATCTCTACAGTTACAAGCAATGTCACTTACAATCAAGCTGAAAGACAGGAGCTAGTGGGTACTATAATTTCCATGTTAAAAGTTTAGCTCCCTTAGCTTTAAGAGGCTTTGTCCACATACTAAAAAGAAACAATTTTAGGAACATGTAGTCTTTTTCCATCAAGCATTAAACATCTGAGTTAAGGCATCATTAGTAACTAATCATGTGCTGTAATCCATAAGGTTCTGTGAATATCCTCATCAAGTACTAGTGCACTGAGTGGCTAATACAAAAGTTATAGTATAAAATATGTAAGAAGGATATGTCTACTATATATATATATAAAATATATATTTCACTGGTGCATAAATCAGTTGTGGTTTATTAAAGTTACCTCCATGATTACATAAAATCCAAAATACTGTGTCAGTACATGCTGGAATATTTGAAGGTCAAACCTACTCCTATACCATAAAGATGAACTGCAAAGTGCTACAAAATAAATTACAAAAAAATTATGTAAAATCCCCAATCAATAACTGTGCACATTTATGCATATAAATATTATGAATCAGAAAGAACTACCTTTTAAAATTAAATATTTCAAAAATCAACTACCGAATTCCAGCTCTGCAAGTTTGCCTTTTCCCTGCCAAAAGAAAAGGGTTCAGATTCTCACCTCATTTACCTGGTAATAAATTGTGAATACATAACTGAAATATGCTGACTTTGTCCCAGCAAAACTTAAGACTGGAATCTGGGCTACTGGGTCAAGCTCTGCTCATGATCCAACTTACATCTGATGTAACTCCACTGACTTTAGTTGAAATATTGCTGACCTAAATGATTCTCCACTGATTTAGAATCAGCCCAATGGAATCAGATATTATTTCAACAGGAGGAGACATTCATAGGTAAGCAAGAAGTCTGAGAAGAAAATAATTAAAAGGAAGTTAAAAAAGAATCAGTAAGCAGAAAAGTTAATATCTCTCTAAAATAAGACCATGTCCACATAGACTTAAGGAGTAAAAAAGGCAGACATTCCTAATATTTTTTCTGAGGAACAGCAGAACACTTGTTGACATCTAACTTCAAAGAAGAACTATGATGAATATCCTTAATTGCTGCCATCCCTCCCCAAATCACCACAGTATGTGCAGGGTGACAAAGACACCATGATTCCCAGGTCATCAGCAGACTTCCAGCTCTGCCCTCTTTAATGTGGGGAGAAGAACACATCTTTGGGACAGATTTTAGAGAAGTGAAGAAAGCCCTATAGCGTCTGCAAGTCCCCTTCCCTAGCCATTGGCAAGAGAAAGGAAATATCTCACAACATAGGCCTATAAGAATGCAAATGTGGACACATTTCTTGACTAACAAGGATATTTCCAAAACTTGAGCACAGCAGGAATAAAGAACTTGGATGCGAGAGACTGAAGAGAACACAAGAAAAAAGTCAAAGAACTAAGAGTCTTAAAAGTCAAAAAGCAAGTAAGTATATGGAAATAGAACAAAAGAGTCAATCCAGCATTGTAGAAACAGAGGGATATGTATGCTGTAAAAGACAGCAGCAAAAGAAAAGACAACTGTTTCAATGGAAAAGTGAAAACAGCTCAAATTAAAAAGCAAAAAAAATGAAAAGCAAATACAGGAGAGTCAAAACAATACCATATCTTCTTTTTACTAAACATAATTGTAAGGAACTAAAATCAAACCGTAGCTCAAAATGTAATCAAAATGCATAGAAATGTAAGCATCTATCTCAGTCTTTTGTTGCTAGTCTTTGTAGCTAACTCTTGGCTAAAAACCCAGAAACTTCATCTTTCTTGCAACGATTCCCTAAACTGAAAAGATCAAATTATAAACTCAGGATTTGATAGGTAAATAACACGAAACTGAATGTCTAGCACTATATCTAAATGTAGTCCCTGCTCTTGCAAAATGCTTGTGCCTTCGCTTAGCTTTACTTGTTATAGTAGGCTCTTGTATAGAGTAGGCTCTCCTCTGAAGCATTCTGAAGCATAGTCTGAATTATACTTCACAGTTAAATATGAACAGTTAAATAGGCCTGTAAGTATACAGGCTAAAGGACCAACCGAATAGTGTTGTTATTCTTGCTCTTGGCTTAGAATCAGCATTCCAGCCTACTAAAAATGTGTATACTTACCCAAACTTAGGGACTATATTGAATAAGAATGACCTAACTGAATGTGTAGCGATGGCACTGGTTCAATACCCAAACACACAACAAACAGCATTGCCACCTTTCTGTGTACAGCTCATACTCTCCAACTTCCTGGTAAAGTCAGTGGAACCACATAAATAAATAAGATTTGCTGGGCCAGCTCTACAATTTCCTGCTTTAGGATTTAAGGCCATATCCTGAAAATACACAAGAACTTAACTTTAAGGATGTGAACATTTGCATTGAAATCAATGAGTTTACACACATGCTCAAATTAAGCATTTGCAGAAGTTTTGCAGAGCCACTAATGCAATAAAATAAAAGCAACTTTGCAGTTCACCTTTGATAAATATTATTTATAAAAACAACATCTTTCCAGTTAAGTTCAAACAGAAAAAAATTGACAGAGGAAACAACATAATGTAATTTCATCTCAATGTCATTTTGGAAGACACAGTGAGGACAAGGCAATAAGAGAAATTGTGATAGCTTATTTCTGGACTTTCTTGAGTTTTATAGCTGCCTCAGGGCTTGGCTTCACCCTGCTTTTGCAAAAAACAGCTACTGATTTGTATGTACTTCTACAGTTCTCCAAAAACAACCAATGTCTAAAAGAGAAGTCCAAGGGAGGTGGTACTTCACTGGGCAAGAACACTGTCCACTCCCTAGTGTGCAGCATACAGCTTCCACAAGCTCAACAGCCCCTCTCTCATCTTTTCCTTATTTCATTTACCCATCCAGTGGGATCTTATGAAATAAAACAAAACCTAAAAGAAACAAAATAAAATATGAGAAACCATGCTTTAAAAAAAAGTCAAAGAAAAATTAATACAAAAGTCCAAACACAAATGAATACTCAACAATCAAACACATAAACATAAAATGCATTTAAAGCATACATAAGATGTTAAATAAAAACTGTACATGAATTTATAAAAATGACAACATTAGCTCTATCTTGAGGCCAATGATTTTATTAATTAATTAAAAATGTGCAAGGCATGTTACTCATTGTCTTTAACATATCAAAATATTTATATTAAGCTGTAATGCAATAAATCTAGAATTCTCCTACTAGGAACTGTACTATGCATGGGTCAGAAAAACCTCGATCAGGAGTCCTGCCCTGCACAAAGGCCTATGGTGAACAAGCCTGGGTGCACAATCAAGTTCTCTGTCTTTGGTCTGGTCCATCAACTCAGCAAAGGGAACCCTTCTATACCACAGAGTTACTGTAAGTACACCACCAGGTTCCTCTGTAACCTTTGTTTCATGCCTTAGCTCTGTGCACATCATCCATTCTGCCTGCGCCAGACAGGCTCCTGCCCTCTAATGTCATTAAATTACTTTGTAATGGCACAAAAAAGTGGAGCTGGGGGAAATATAAGTTAATTATCTTAAAATGTATTGTTTCTAAATATCAACAAGAACTTAAAAAACAGAAACTAAATACGATGACACATTGAAAAACAAGTAAAAAACCCTGGGTTTTGTTCTGTTCTGAGATGAAGCGGAAACCCTGTGCACCTATCCCCCAAACCTGACCATCTACAGTTAAGAACTTTAAAGAAGGCTGTGTTTGGCCTTTTGTGAAATCCAGCTATCTGACTCTATAGTACAAATACTTCCTAGAACGGCATTGTCTTACCCAGTCTGTTGTTATCTGATGCAGTTGAGTTATTATGTACATCACTGTTGACAGTCACCATTACTTGTTCTAATGACATTTGAAAAAAAAAAAAGTGAGAGTTGTACTATTATCCGGCAAATGTAAACTTCATCAGTAGTTTTTGTTTCTTTGTTTCTGGGATTTTTTTACCTTACTTTAGTAAGTTCTCAATGTTTATAAAGAGTAAAATCTTATCTATGTTCCACAGCACTTTAAACAATTCAAAGCCAAACCTTGATTTGCCTTAAATAAATGGGACTTATGCTATCAGTTTCAAGAGGAGTTGAATTTGACTGTTAGTAATTAAATAACAATGACTAATTCATTTACATTGCATTTTCTTGCTTGTTCTAACCTTGAGGCACTCTTAGTACTTCTACCCTGAAAGGTAATGGCACATTCAGAAGCTGAACATGCTAGCTTTGGCCAACTGCACATTTCCAAAAGGGTGTGGCAAAATTCCTTTTCTCTGAAAAATACTGATAACGACGTTTAGTGTAAGGCACCAAGAAAAAACACAGGTATCTGGCTAATTCACAGACAAAAATATAGTAGCAGCTGAAGTAAGCATCATTTCAGAACAGCTAGACTTCTGCACAAGGACTGTTTCACTTGGAGAGGAAGGCTCTAGGCTAGACTGACATTGAGAAGATGAGTTTCTTATAGTCATATTCACATGCAGTGATGAGTATCTTAAGAATTTGTAAGGAACACCACATTATTGTTAGAATCTGTGCTCTTACTGAACCTTACATCATTCAGGCCCTTGCTACTTCTACTGTCTCCTCTCACATAGATAAAATATCTTAAAGTGAATAGTTTTGCCATATCATGAAATTCTCAATGAAAGAATTCAAAATCAAAACCATATAATTGAAAATTCAGTTCATGACGCAGTGTATTAACATCACAGCCCTGAAAGCCTACTGTAATGTCAAGAAAAATGCACAGCTGTAAAATACATTGACCTTCATGACTGTATGTGCATGTTGCAGACTGTCTAACAGCATTTGAGGAAGACTGAAGATCTGTTTCTGCACATGGTACAAAGGTGGCAGGCTTTTCCGGGCATTTCTGCAGTATTTTTAATGAGTTACTGTAGTTAATAATTACCTCCTAAGTAATTTTCTGAAGGATTTTTGGAATTTATAGGCTAGATGGAAAAAGAGAAGTATCATCAGGGTTTTGGTAGTCTAGAATTGAAAGCTACTGCATGGTTGCTACCTTTCCTTCAAATTTCCTAGGCCATTCAGACCTCCTCTGTGGAATTGTGTTTTCTTAAATCTGTGAGATTGCATACATTCTTGGACACTAAGACATATATGTATTTATGTAAAAACACACATCTACACCACACTTTTAACACTAAAGCAATCATTGCAAGCGAAAGCTTTCTAGCCTTTTAGTGTGTTCCTTACCTCATCTGCTGCAATCACAGTGAATCACATTGCTATGTTTAAAGTCACCACGGAATTTTCATTTGAGAAGTTGTTAACTGATGAACTACTATTAAGGGTACAGTACTATGGAAAACACAGGTTGATAATAGATCTGCTTGTATTCTTAGTTGCATCTGCATGTATATTAGTAACTCTAGTAATCAACAATGGCATTTAAAATAACCAGTATGGAAAAAGACTCAGACCTAGGACCTGAGCAGTCTACAGGGGTCAAGAAGTCCACGAGGGAGCCCTGCAAGTCCTATTGAAGGCACAAGAATTAATCACAATAAATACGCATTTTAAAGGAAAAAATGGTTAATAGAAGGGAGCAAGAGGAAATAAAAAATGACAAGAAGAATATAAAACAAAAAGGTTAAAAAAAAAAGAGTCTATTCACTTTATTCTCTACAACATAGAAAGCAACCAGTTAAAGCACGTAGAAAAGAAAAGGACACAGAAATACAGAATAATTGTGGGGAGGTAGGGGGTGAGGGGGAAACAGATAGGAAGGCTCTGACAGGACACAGGTAAAATGAAGCAAGGGAAAAGGAGTGAAATATAAAGATGCAGAAACTGCAGTGCTTTAAAAAAATGGTTCCAGGGAAAGTAGAAAGCGTTACATATTCATTAAGTGGCAGGCAATCTGGACTTAATTTGTTCACTAGCTCTCTGAGTATTTGGAGTCATTGAGCTAATAGAAACAAAACATTATGGGCAGTGGGTATTTAGAAGATGATTTCTCATGTCCTAACTGCCAACCTCTCACCTGGCTTCTCAGAGTTCAAAAGGAGCCAGTTAGGCAGGTTGAGGCAAAGCCTGACTTTGGCTTGAATTGCTGCTGGGGCACTGGATTCTGAGTTTAATATTAGTTTTAAAAAGACATTGCTGTTATGTAAGCTGCCACTCAGAACTGCAGAGGAAAGCACACTGAAGAATAAAAATAAACTCAAAATAAAAGTGGAAGAGAGAAAAAAAGCTATCCATCTTCCCTGTACAAGGAATGACAGAACTTCATTCATCCTTTAAGGGAACATTATGTATCTGTCTCTCTCAGACGCAAATGTGTCCAAGACAATAACGAAAATAATAAGTAGTTTAAAGTGTAACCTGCTGATACTTTACTTCCAACATCAGCCGTTCATTCAGAGAGTTTTGAAGTGACCGCTGTATTCATTATTAGTCTTAAAACAAACATTATAATGATTTTGCAGTACACTATTTTGAGGACATAAAATTTAAGTCTAACTGCTCTCCCCCAAAGAGAATGTGCTACATAAAGTGTCATTTGAATTATGTTATTAATACGGATCCAGTTGAGCCAACAGTGAGGATTTTTTTTTTTTAATCCTACAATGGCTTTCTGGAAGAACCACAGCTGACTCTCTCATGAGATCTGCAGATCTGTACCTCAGATACCGGATGTTCCATAACTTCCTATGAATTTACTCTCATTGGGAGCTGGATAAAATGTCTTTAAGAGCACTTGTTTTTTAGCTTTTCTATTCATTAGAGAAGAAAGCAAAAAAGAAAACTATAATAGCAAAAAAGCTACATGTTTACAGATACTGAACTTGTTCCGAAAGAAGAGCCTTTCATAAACATGATCCTTTTTGTATGTAAAGAAGACAATTTTTTTCCTCCTTTAACCAGCACACAACACAAGAACTGAGCAGTTAATGGCATCATAACATCTAATGCACTGACATATTTGGGAACACCACTGTTATGGACCCAGTCACATATCCAAGGGCTCAATTTCCACCTTTCCCAATCAATCTCAATTATGCTTCTTCTCACTGGCTATGTTCCCTACAAGCCTTCGCCCAAGTCACTCAGGAAGGAAAAAGTTATGACATGGTCATCTTCTGAAATTTTTTCAAAGCAAGATGTTACATTTTAGTTGTCTGAAATCCTTTTTACTGCAACAGGCTTTGAAATAATATATTCTGATGAGTTGTACATAAATTGGAGGTCTGCAGGCAAACTTTCTTGGTCGTTACAAACCTGACCCAAACTCTGCCAGGGTAAATAAAAGGTTCCTGTAATGATGACTTTACTGAATCAAAATTCACAAAACTAAGTTTCATATACTCATATCCCACTCCCCAAATATGTCTCTACATATAACTTGCAAAAATTTGGAGATCATATATGTAAAACCAAGCATTCAAGGGAAAGCACAAGAAAAAGTGCTGAGCAATTAAAAGTTTCTATGTTGCTAAGTCTCGTTATACTTTCTCTCTTCACCAAGTACATATGGCTTATCCTAAGCAGAATGTTACTTCAGGCCTTGATCCAAACAGAGTATTTTGAAACAAAAATCAATTTACATTTTTACTTTTTCCAGCCTGGAGGAAATCGAGCATAACACAATATGTATCTCTGGTCTTTTTAAATGAGCACTGATTTATATGCAGAAAGCTCAAATTGCTGAGTGGAAGGGAAGAAAGCAAAGAGATGTAGCTGCATTACCTAAAAAAGTATTCTTATCAAATTTGTCAGTTTCTGATTTCAAGTAGAAAATTAAATGAAACAATTCATTCTGAATTTTATTTGCTTCTTGGATCTGAGCCACTGCTTCAAAAAGCAGGGCTGGCTAATGCTGTGGCAAAATGAGGACAAAATGTCACCTCATTTTTATTGGAAAGCAAGGAGAGGGTCCTGGATAGGTTTTTGGAGAATGTTTATTGCACAAAGAAGAATAATGTCTTGCCTCATTAGAGCAATGCCTACACAGCAGCAGAAGATAAAGTTGTCTGAAGAAATCCATACTTTTTCTTAGGATTTTGCAGATTTTACGTGCACCAGGCTCAATACTGCCTTGTGTTTCAGAGCACAGGAACATAAACATTTAATATGACTTTCTAAACATCGTTTTACCTCATGAGGCACTAAGACAGCATTTTGCATTCGTGACATTAAGAGCTCTAATGACATATATAAATATTGCTTTTTTACCTAAAGATAAAAGCACGGATAGAAGACAAACAAATGAAAACCGAAAACCTAAAAACAGGCGGACTTGCACACATTTGTTAGAGGTCAGGGATTCACAGAAAATTCTGGATCTGAGTTTCGCATTAGTCTCCAGGTCAGATTCTCCTATAACTGAATTTACTTAGTAATGGGAAAAACTAGGATCAGAAGAGATTAAACAGTCTATCCCATGAAGCTGTAAATCAAGATAGAGAGTCTTGACCCTCTTATGAGCTCCAGTTGCTTACAACAACAGGAAAGCAGCACACAACACAATATCGTACTAACCTCAGGATGATTTACAGTAACCCAAAACTTAAAGCATTTTTGCTCTCCTTTACAATTTTTCAAAATACTGCAATATTTTACAAAGATTTCCTTTCCACTATCACTAGCTTTTCCTCTAATGTTTAAATTTATGCTCCACAGATAAGGATACATAGTTTGTCATTTTATGGAGGCTGCCACCTGCATGAGATTTCCAAATGTGCTTAATAAAATTGGAGCCATTAACATTAGTGTTGCAGGCAGCATTCCATCTATTTAATGGTTTGTTTCATTGATCTACAGGTTCATAAAATGAGAAAGGGGGTCAAACAGAATTATGTGTACATTAGTATAGAACCCTATAAAGCTGTTCTCAGTGTGAAATGAGTTAGAACCAAGAGATAGTAAAACTTGACCTGTATACTCAGCATTTTAGAGGCAAAAAATATTGTGGGCTAACAGTCCTCTGCATTGCTAACAAGGATCATTTAATATCTTAATCTGTTTTTCCTTAGTCTGATTTGGAGTTTTTATTTTACTTCCCAGTGTGATACATTGGAAGATGCACTCATTTTCCAAGCAGGCAGCAGAAAATCAAATATTTGTGCTCAGCACTCTTAAGGAGAAAATACTGCATCTTTCTCAAGGAGAGTCATTACCCTCACCTCTTCCAGCACAGTATCCAACAGACATTTCCTTTTACAGTACTGCTGCTGATGCTGTAGTTGTTTTGCTTGCTATTGATTAGTGAGGGTCAAGGACATTAAAAGCTGAAGCTCAAACCACCAGTGCTCAGAGCTAGTCAGTGCATATATTTTGCACAGCTTCTAATTCAGGGACAGGTTAAAGTGAAAAAGAGAGAGCGTGAACAAGCAACTGTTCAGGCTCAGAACTCTGCAGTAACACCAGCCCCCCCCCGAACCACAGAAAATGCACACTAATAGAAACCCAGTTTATAGGAAAGGGCGTAGCCATTACTCTCTGTATACAGATTTTAAAACATGGACTTCTGCAAGTTACTTACACTTCATTTCCATGAAACATCGTATGCCTGAGAGATCAATCAATATATCACAGAAAGCTTTCTCAAAGCTTTCTGCAAGTACTTGAAAAGTCAAAGCTGTTAAGAAAAAAGGCTGTTTACCTATGACGTCCCTAGCATTTCTGTTTAATACACTCATTGGTATGCATGTAAAATACAGAAATGCTACTACACAGATACACTTTTGACAAGTGTCAGTTTACAGCCACCAGAAAGAATATCAGAGCACATGAAGGACACAGGATAATTATGTCTTACCCCTTTGAAAAAGAGAATCACTGTCAACTTCAAAACCATTCTGTCTCTACCTGAATATTGAAGCCAGCTCTATCATCATGTTAGCTTGCATAATTCCAAGGATCAACAGATATTCGACATTTTCAGTATATGGCCTTTTGCCAAGAACTGGCAAGCCAGTTTTATATACAGATTAGGGAAATAAAGTTGCTTATTCCAGTACAGTAATAGTTATGGAACTATATCATATAAATTCATTTATAATGGGATTATTTTCCTTACTGTTGCCTTACAACAGTATTTACTCCTTTGATCATTACAAGCCTCATAGCTGTTGTTAAGCCATTCTCCAGCTTCCTTTCTATGACATTTTTACCTTGAGTCTGTGAAATGTGAATACTTCTTACTAGATGCATATCCTAATCACTGAGTGCCTCGAGTAACACAATTCCTTTTTTTTTATTTCATTAATCTCAACTGCCTTCCTTTACAGTCACTACTATTCAAGTACTTCCATGTGGCAATTAATTAAAAAAAAATTTAAAAACTGATCTGTGCATGGTCAATGATCAGGATAATGGACTGACAGCAAAGAGCCAAATCCCATCTAGCCAAGTTATTGTTTTGCTCCATGAATACTACTACATCATTTCTATACATCATTTCTTCCTTCATCCTGTGCAGACTTCAAGGTCTCAGGGCCAGAGATCACTGCCCCATTTTGATACAGTCTTCGCTCAAGAATTTCACCCCATGAAATCTCTCCTGATAGGAAAATTAAGACATAGGTTCCATAGGGGAAAACCCAAAATACCCCAAAAGCCCTGATAGTTATCTCTTACCACAAATCCTTATGTCACAGAACAGGGAAGAGACAGTCTTACAGTTGCCTTCCACCAAACCTTATCTGCGTAAGTCCTCCTTCACAGCAACACATGGGCTTTGAGGGAAGAGAAGGATGAGGCACAGGATGTTTCCTCATGAACCTTGTGGTCTGAATTTACGCTCCTGAACAGCCATCCCGAAGTCTGGCACATATTTTGTAGGCAGCCTGTCCTGGTTTCAGCTCAATTCGGAGTTCATTTTCTTCCTAGTAGCTGCTATAGTACTGTATTTTTGGACTTAGTATGAGAACAATGCTGATAACGCGCTGATGTTTTAGTTGTTGCTCAGTAGTGCTTACACTAGTCAAGGGCTTTTTAGCTTCCCATGCTCTGCCAGGTGCACAAGAAGCTGGGAGGGAGCACAGGCAGGACAGCTGACCCAAANCCCATCCCGCCGGGTGCGGGGGGGAGGGTGAGCGAGCAGCTGTGTGGTACTTAGTTGCCGACTGGGGTTAAACCACAACACAGCCTGAAGCATATACATTCAGGTCCTGCACCTCTTCCAAGTCTCCAGGGATTCTTCTTTCTCCCCAGATACTGCAGTAAGTTGGAATCACACCAAAGGTACTGCTTGGCTGTGAATGTCTCTGTGATTCCTCCAAAACACAGAAAATGGGAGAATATTTTTAAGGAAAAATACTGCATGACACAGTACTAAATGAAGCAGTTTGAGTCTTTTGAACCACAGCTGCTTGCAGCCAAAGTGAAAACAATGTGCACTCACTCCAGTCTGGCCTTGGTTTGCTTCACTCTGATCTCAGTTTTACGTGGGCACAAAATAGATCTCCATTCAAAGGAGCACTCTTCACAGGATACACCAAGGAATGGAGAAGGAAAATAGTCTTGGGGAAAAAGGAAAGCTCCCACTCTTTGTCTTTATGAATGCTACATCTTACAGAACCTTTTTGCCAGAACAAAAACACATGCTATATTTAAAAGTCTACTTGCACCTAAATTACAGTCAAAAAGCCCCACATGAAGACTCAGCAACTTTATGTAAGAAAGTAAACAATTTTACTAAATGATACCATGTAATTATAAACCTAATTAACATGAAATAAATTAGGCATGAGTCTATAAAGGATACCACTTTTAGTTGCTTATTGCCATAACTGCCAGAGGAGGCTATCAGCAAGTAAGTGAATAATACTGTTCTCTTATTTGCAACTGTGCTCCTGCAACTGGAGCTGCTGGGTTTCTCATCCACGTCTGCCACGAGGTATGCTATACATGCTATATAACCATGCAAATCTTATTTGTCTGCTATCAGTGATGCACAAGGAACATAGCTTTCCAAGCTGTGTGAACAGCAATAGAAATATCTTTCCCCTCTCTGTGCATATAGAACGAACTCCTGTACGTGTAACTTTGTAGGGACAGAACCAGGAAAGGAACAGTGCTATTGCTCAGTTATTTCTATTTCTGTAGCATTGCTGAGGTGTGCCTTCTGAATTTCTCTCTTTCTGCAGAAAGCACAGTCTTGTGGCCATATTAAGGTTAATAAAATGATTGAAATACATTTGAAATGAAAGATATTTCTTCTGAAAGAAGAAAAACTGATGCTTTACTTGCTGACAATTCCCCCTAAAGGCACTGCTTAAGAAATCCAGAGTCCTCAGTCTTCATAGTCAAATCCCTTTCCTTTTTCAATCAATATATAGCCAAACCAAGAAGCCTGGCTCTTCTTTGGTCAGTCAAACAGACTGCCTGCCTTTGGGCTCCAGAAACCAAACAGGCCCCAGCCTGCAACAACTGCAGGTCAGGAGTCACTAGAACCTGGCAATGCTTTGGTGATGATGCTACCAGCATTGGCCAAGGTGATGCTCTCCATTTGTGCTACTGCCACTGCAGAAAGAATCAGCAACAGGGCTTACACCCGCCTTCCTTTCATGAGATGGTGTTCCCATCTCATCTCCACCTCCCCAACTTCCTCCCAGAAGATAAACTCAGACTTACTTGGAGTAACACTGCTGCAGACTAGAGCTTGAATGACTCCACCCTACCAGAGTAACTGTGTGAATTCAGATGTGAAACAGACACACAACAAGATCCAAACAGTAGTTAACAAGCCCAAAACTCTTTAGTGTAAATGGGAGGTTCAAGACTACTTGCTTCCAGGCCTATCTACTAAGCTAAAGACTTCAAAGACAAAGAGGTTTAGGGAACATTTGTGTCAGTAAATAAAAAAAGGACAGAGCCCAGCCTTGAGCAAGAGTGTTACCTTCTTTTTTAGCCACAGCTATTTAATCTATGTAAGATTAATAGCACTCCCCCAGACAATGTCCCAGTACAGTTCAAAGGAGAGCATGGGTCAGGAATTATTTGCAAAACACAGTATGTATGAGACCACATTATTTGAGGGATGAGGGAGAAGAGAGTTTTAAACCTATGGCCACGATCTATGCCTTTCCCTAAGGGACAGAGAATGTACCCTAGCTCCATTTTCTTTGATGGCATACTGGTAGCCTCAAACGCCGCTGTGCTTTGCCCCAGAACCAAGTGAAATTATATAGTACTTGCAAACCACACACTGTGCCTACTCTCCAGGGAGACCACTTAACAGATAATACAGAATTGAGTTATTTCTGATTACTTGAAGTACAATGGAAGAGGTGAGTCAGTTATGTGAAATGCATGCTAGTATTGCAACTGGTTAATAATTTTCAAAATAATTGTACCAATTTTGTTAATGTAGGACACAAAAGCCTGGTATTTGGCCAGTTCTAATTATTTAGGCTTGTGCCATGAATTAATATTGATGGCACAGAATGTAACTTTTTACATTCTCTCTGAGAAATGTATTAACAAGTACTTGAGAGCTCTTGTGATTTTACTCTTGTCTGGACTGGAAAATAAGATGATGATTGAAAACATGTTAGCAAACTTAAAAAAAACCCCAAAAACAAAAAAACAAAACCCACTCACCTAAAGACACTAGTCTAAAAATGATATTTGGGACTTTTCCCTAGATATACAGCTGGGTTTGCTTACACCAAATGGATTCTTAACAAGTGCTTCACAACGTATTTGTAATAAGCAAAACACAACAGCAAGTTACAGTCTCACTTTGTTATTTAGTCCATCCCAGTTTATCAAATATTTCAATAGAATAAAATCCCTTTCAAGCCCTCTTCAAAGCCCTGACATTTACACAAAAAGAATTTCCCACATTCATAAGGGAACCTAACATGCATAATTAATTATTCACAATTTTGACTGCATATATATTTTTTGACCAAAAATGTATGTATACATGTACTTATAATAGGATAGATACATCCCAGAACTACAACTGAAAACAAATGTAGTATTTTATAATGGCATCTGTTCTAAGAACAAATTATTCTGTAAATTCACCAGGTATATTTAAAAACAATACAGTCTTTGCTTTTTATAGGTTAGGAGTCTGAATAGCTTTATTATCTCACCTTCATTGTCGCAGTCTTGCAATGAAAGCCATATTTGATCTACCAGACCAACTCCTTTTACTTCACCATGAACTGGAATGGAATGCATTACCATTAATGCAATTGTTAAGGGTTTGGTTTGCAATTGCCAATTCTATTCTTTTTTTATATTTGTATTTCTTCACCAATTGCTTTATTTTCCATCCTACTCTGCAGAAGAGAAAACATCCATTGTGATACTTCTAGATTGTTCCCAGTTCGCATTTTTTCACAGTTAGCAATCTGTACCATGAGGAAGGCTGTCACTATTAACTGATATTTTTTGGACTGGACTCTAACACACACAGCTTGTACATATGTTTTAGAGCTATAGAAATATGCATGGCTTTAAAATATTTATGAAAGAATTGTAATATCACACTTTATGATAAGCAGTGAGGAGATATTCTTCAGTCACTGCCCAAATTCTTCTCAGTGTATACCCTTGGCCTGCAAAAAAGAACTTAATATACAGATAGCCCCCACTGAGTCAAGGGTCAATACTTAGTCATACTGCGTGGAGCACTTTTTTGCTGGGCATTTATGGTTCATTAACAGCCAAATCAGTAGTTCACTGCATTAAAGAATCCTCAGAAGACCTAACATAAAAATACCTTTTTGAGCACCTGGCCCTACATCTTACTCCCAGTACTGAAACTTCTAACCAACTTGCATTGCTTAAAGCTTCTGCAAGTTGCAATCTGTTGTGCCAGAGATGCTGGTGCTCCCTCACTGGTTTGTGTAAGGCAGGTAGTACCAACGTAGCAAAACAAAACAACAGGTTTCCAATGTAGCAAAACAACAGGTTTCCCCATCTCCTCCTGTTCTAGTCCAAGGCAGTTCAGCATGAGGCATCACAATGAACAGAAGATTTGCAAATTCAAGTCTCTGTTCTGAGTTTTCAGATATCAGCACTAAGTATTCTTTGCAACATGAAAAAATGAACTTCACATGCAAAAGCAACAGATCTGTGGCCAGCAGACCTGGACATACGTTATCAGTTCAATGTACAGACAAATGTCTAAAAATAAAAAACACAGAAAAGCAAACCCCAGCCAAATGGCAGGGCTCAACCTAAATCATCTACTTAAATTACACTGCTTGTAAATTTGTGTAGCTGCACATTTATATATACGTGTGTATACAAATTCCCTCCAACATATTTCACATGACTCACTGAACAGCTTTTTCTTTGGAAATTATATTAACATTAAGGTACTAATCCCACACAAAAAAAACCAACAGAAATAGATTTTCTATTACAGGCATTTTATGAACAGCATAAAATCAACAGAATATATATAAAACTGATTTGAGCCACATTAAATGTGATGTCAGTAGAATGAACAAAGTGAACTGTGGACATTCTTTGACTGATTGGGGATTATGACCCACAGCAAATTTGGATCCATTGTGTTCAACAAGCATAGTTAACTCTGTTCACAATATTCTACAATAAAGCTGACCTCCAGGAGCTTGGTCCTGAAATTATTATGATAACTCCAAATTCTGCCATGCCTTTAGACCTCTACCCTGTCCAGATTTTCCTAAAAAGCAGGAGAAGGAAGAGATGATGCCCTAAATTGTATTTTTATTTTTCAGCCAACATAAAAATTATACTGGACCAACTTTTTTTTAGCTCCTACAAATACATCCATCTCATTCTACTCAAGTTAACAGATCTTATATATCACTTTTAAACTATAGAATTTAAATTTCAAAAAGCAGACCCTGTTCAGCAATATGTTGTCTATGTGAATACTGAAGCATGTAAGCAAGGATAGGCAGCCTTGCTTGCCTCCTGATAAAACATCAACTCTGTATTTTAGCAGCCTATTCAGAAAGAAAATGCTTGATTGAGAGAATACTCTAACAGGATTCCAAACAAAAAATACTAAGATACTAAGATATTCTTCTGTATTTGTGAGTGACTGCTTATAATATTTTTCAAAACAGGAAAGCTATTTTACAGGGACAAAGGTTTCCACTCCCATTGTAGGGACATTGTTTCCTTTCCTGCAATTA